>VZRL01003130.1:0-27701 GCA_013397895.1 Origma solitaria | reverse complement strand
GGTTCTCCGCAGCGCCGCCGCCGCCGCCCCTATCCCGCGGGGCACGGCGCCGGCCGCGGCTCGCACTGCCGCTCTTGAAGAGTCCGCGCCCAGCTAAAGCGCAGCGCGGCGGGGCGGGGCCTCTCCCGCTCCTCAGGGGGAGGAGCACGGCCAATCCGGGGCGCTGGGGGGCGTGGCCTGGCGCGAGGGCGTNCCCCGCGCGCCGGGGCCGTGTGGGAGCGGAGGGGTCACCGCCGCTCCCCGCTTCGGACAGGTGCAACTTGTAACGCCCAGCAGGGGGAAAGGGCTAAAAAACCCCATAAACACACACATTCCAAACTACTGTCGCCACTAAAAAGCCCTCACCTTCACCAGCATCACACTCCCTCCCCTCCGAACTCCCCTTCAGCGCCCTGAGGCGAACACGGGCCGAGAGAAAGAAGCCCCGTTCCCCGCGGGCTTTGAAGTATCGCAGACAAGCATGAGATTGCATAGAAATGCTTTATTCTGTTTATTTGACCAAAGTAATTAAAATAAGGCATTCCAGGTTAGATGTAAACATAGAGGTCAGCTGCACAGCAGGTGGCTCCTGTACAGTGAGCAGGTGTATGACAACAACAGCAGCAGTGTCAATTTCCACTTGCCAAGGGGAAATACACATTCAAAGTTACATTAACATTTAATTTTGTTTATTTGTTAAGAATATGGTTTCTCTGGAGATTTGATTCTGAAAAGTGAGGTTTGGATTCAATACAATGGGTTCAAGTCTGAAAGACCAAGCTACTCAACATTCCAGACATAAAATTGCCTTTTGCTACTGAGACTCTTGACACCCAGAGACCTACTCTGTGTTGTCCAAGATATTTAAATTTTAAGTTCATTAAATATTTAGATATCCTGCATATGAGCACACTGTTGTTACTAATATACACTTTAAGTGTCACTTCCTCTAAAGAATACGATGAAGAACATTCATTTTACTTACATTCTGATGTCTGATTTTATGCCATATATTAATACAGAAACGGATTCTGCAAGACTCTGCCAAGTAGTAAGCATCTGCCCTACTTGTCACTGACAATGTCTCTAGCAATAAGTTCTTTCATTATTTCATTGGTACCACCATAGATTGGCTGAACACGGGCATCCACAAAAGCTCTGGGGGAGGAAAAAACAAAACAAGGAAACACTAAAACTCCTCAGAATGAACATACAATCAAAAGAGCGTTTTATCTTTAGATAAATCCTTTAGAGATGCCTCTTTTCTAAGTATACTATTTCCATTGATGAAGCAGTTCTTATTTTCTAAGAGGTTTCAACTACCTAGAATATTCCAACTTTCCAGAGTGCTGTGCTTGAAACCATGAACTGGGTCAGTATCACTTCCCTGTTGTTTTGTTTATAGTGTAAAGTCTCCACTATTGCCTCTAATTAAACAAAAAATTAAAGCCCTATAAGCCCAGACTCCTGCTACTTCTCCACTCCCAAATCTTGTTCCTGGTGACAGCACACAGGACAATGACAGAGAGCTTTTCCCCCTTCATTCTGCACCATCATACAGAGAGCAGCCTAGGAGCAACGTGGCATTCTCTGGAAATCCACATATTGCTGCTCCACAGGGATAATAGAACACCATGTGGGCAACTACTGTACACACACACAAGCAGGGGCTCAAGGACACCCCAAATAGGGCTTGCTGGCCTTCCTTTAATAAGACAGGGTACAGAACACTCACAATTTACACTCATTGGGAACAAGTTATTTTAAAGCAACATTTCATACTCAATGTATTTAAAATTTTAAGAATATCTAAATCTACTCAGTTAAAAAAATTAGCTTACTTATTTATGATGACTGCACAGCAGTCCTGTTTTTGCTATTTCTAATGCCAGATTACCCCCCTCTTTGACATTTCTTTAAATAAAAACAGCACCAAAACCTCTACTTAGTGTGGCACATGGCCTGTACACAAACTTCACAAATACACAAGGGAATATACAAAAGCTCCATAAATGTCTCTAAATTCATAAGGCCAGAAAAAAATTGGGAATGGCAAATTCCATTTTCTACATATAAATCTCTTAACTTTTTCATTTAAAAAGGGATAAAAAAGCTGTCAAAACAAGAGCATAACTGGCTACATTCAATTTGACACTCAGTGCTATCTGATCAACGTTTTCTTCATACACATGCATTTAATTTCCGATAAAACAAACTAGCTCCCTTCATTTCTACTTTTATCGTTTCGCTTCTGTTTTTTCAATTAACATTTTCGTCTAAAAACCCAACTTCTAGTCTGTGAAAAACAGACAATAATTGCTGAACAGCTTATGAGTTATTTGGAGAATCAAAACAAAGCCTTCCTGCAGACCATAGATTCCCTTTCAATTAAACATGATGAGAAAACGGACAGTAAATCACTACTAACACTACACAACTGACACACAGACGTAAAGGAAGTGCCTCATTTGACTTTGCTGGTAATCTTTTATCATACAATTTGAAATGTTACACTTACTTTGCAATTGGATACTCCCACATGTACCCCCATCCTCCGTGCATCTGTACACACTGAGTAGCTATGCTGTTTTGGAGATCAGAACACCTTAAATGGCCAAAAGGAAATTTGCTTTTAGAAGGACATTATGTTGCAAAACATTATAAAAGATAAAAATATGTTAACAAGACAAAAACATAACATGATTAGTAAGAAATAAATACTGTTCAATTTAATGCAGTAAAGATTTGTTTCCTTTATGGAATAGCTTTCAGACAAGGACAGGTTTCTAAACAGACAGGCTTGTTTACCTTTCTCACAGGCCAAGAGAATCCTTTTGTGAATCAAGTTGATACAGTCTCTTTTCTTACCAAATCCCTCAGCTCTGTCAGAAATTAACAGTAAGCCAAGCTTCCCCCCCACCATTCCCACTAGCAACACACCAGGATGCTCTTTGAGCATAACCATCACCTGAGTGTGATTTATTTTCCTCAATAAACTTTATAGCCTTCAATTCTAAAACATATTGTCATTCTTAAACAGCATTTGTTGACTGCAAAATATGGATTTAATAGCCAAAAAAAAAAATTTAACTGCACTGGAAGTTCAAGCCAAGGTTAGGAGACATGAAAAAACCCACTTTCTAAGCAAACAGCTTATTATTATTGCCACTGAAGTGGCAACAGAAGAAATGAAAATGATGAGTCAATTACTGCCCCTGGAATAATGGCCTTTCCCCAAACCATCCCCTCACTCAGTTAAATCCTTACAGTTTATTATATTAACTTTAAATCTGCAGCAGTGAGTTACTGCAATTGTCTTTCCTAAACATATTTTCAAATTCTTTTAGGCATGTAACACAACCTGTCACCACAAGAAAAACCAAACCAAAACAACCCTACAGATCTTTCTCCAGATATCAGAAAAGAGATGCACAAACCAGGTTTTAAAATCCTTCAAAGCTCTAACTTAAGCCACTGACTGTACAAAAGGTTTGAAGGAAAATTAGAGACCAGACAGAATTTCCTAATACATTAGGGAATAAAGCAATTTGACTCCAACCATTTTCTAGACCATTTAAGAGAGGTTTATGGAAGGGAGTCCACTAGGGAAAGAGGAAATCCACAACAAATCATGATGGTAAAAAGCTGGGAAAGTAAGGGAGTTTCAAATGCCTTGTTTTGGGAAATTTGTTGAGGAAATGAGTTTGCATATCTGAGCTGGCATTAGTTGTTTCCTCCTCCTCAAAACTGAATGCCTCTGCTTCTGTACCTGGTACTTCTAAGTAACCACTGCCAGGAATAGCACTCAAAACCCTTCCTTCCATTGTAAATACTTCTGTTCATTTCCTCTATGCTTATTTTGAAAAGCCTAAAAACTGTAAATCCGTGTATCTTCCATACATTTCTTTGCTTGTGTCTGATGTGCTTTTTTCTCCCATCTTTGCAACAAGCTAAAACTATACAAATTCATTTATCACTACCTTAGATGCTTCCAGTTGTTTTTCTCTGGTAAAACTAAGTCAACAGATAACACCGTGAAGTACGGGGTGAGGGAGAAGTACTTCTGGACAACAAAGGAAACAGTCTCAGTTATAGCAACAGCTGTAGCCAACTATTTCTTCCCAAAACCACATACTTTTGAAAACTGGCTGGGCCAAACAGCTATTGTCAAGTAACATCAACTAAACAGTACCACAGAGCTTCAAATATATTCAAATTTTGCCTCAAATATTCAAATTTTGCTTTTAAAAAAACCCAAGCCAAGGCATATACCCCATTAAAAAAACAAACAAAAAACCCTGAAAAACACCCAATAACAAATTGCTACAGCTAAATGTAAATTTTTGTCTAAATACTAAGGGAGCACTCGCTTTTACTTAAAGCTAAATCAGTCTTGATCTTGTTATTACTGGAAGCCTATTTTAAAAGCATGCCTTTATTTTGAAATTGATCTGCTTAACAAACACCGGTTTTTAATGTAACTGTGATTTTCCTTGCCCACATCATTAGAGTTAAGATCATGCAAGTAACACTTCCAGATGACTGTAAGCACATACCAATACTTTGCCATCGAGGCTGTGGAGGAGTCCAGGCGTTTATCTGCATGGAGCTGCAAACAGTTGTCCATAAAAGCTCGGGCCACACAAATCTGTGTTTTTATTTCAGCCAACTTGTGCTGTACTGTCTTGTTTTGGAAGTGCATAGAGAGGGTGGAGAAAAGAAGAATAGTGTAGTTTAATACTTCAGATAGAAAAAGCAGAATTTTCCAAAAGGATTGCTGTTAGAAATAACTATCTCAAACAAGTTCAGCTCCATACATCAGAAGACCCCCTTACTTTCCAGACAATTATGGCTTCACCAGTCTTATTAGACAAAATTACTGCTCTTTACTTTTCCAGGTCAACTCAAAACATGCATTTAAGAGAAAAAGCCCAAGAGAAAGAGAAAACAAATTCCTAGAGAGCGCATGGCAGGAGGCCCAGAGTGCTCTGTCACTCTCAGCTCCCTCTTGTGAGGGAACACCCTTTCACTCTGTAGAGCCACGAATTTTCCCAATTAATAACATTTCACCATCTATTGAATGCTTTTTCTATGCATTCTTTGGACTTTAAGCTACATGCAAAGAGACAGAAGCAAAAAAGAAGAGAAATTTGAGAGTATGAGAAAGTTTTTCAGCACCGTGTTCCATCACATTGGAAAAGAGGTCTAAATAGAAGAGGTAAAATCCATCACAAGGTTATGTAAAACCAGAACAGGCAGGCATTTGACCACCTTCTTGTAATTCTGGGAGGGAGGGGATAAAAACATCACCCAGTAACAAAAGTTCTTTCTTATTTCAGTTCTCAAAATGTATATATAAAAAAAACCAAAAAAGTTGCTTCCCTTGACAATTAATATACTGGACCAGTGTACTACTACAATGAAAGAATTCATTTCAAATGCTGTAATGTGGCATGACTAAAGGAATTAGCCCAAGGCAGACCTCTAATTAGAAAGGATTATTTGTAATACGCACACTCGAGTCATCAGCAACACAAAGAAGAAACAGAAGAGATATGCAGAAATTCATTATTTTGGTAAAAATAATATACGTTTACGAAAATTGTTGTCCACCTGCTGGTTGGCAGTGGCCTAGCCTAAAAAAGGAGATTATTTTGGAGACCTCTGCACAGTGAACTACTAAAACCAGGAAGCATCCCTTACCTATATAAAAAAAAGGCAAAATACAGTTCTTTTGTGTTACAATCACACAGTGCACATACTGAATTCCATCTGGAATTACGGATTCCTGAAAGTTAACTTTAAAAACAGATGAAGATCATAATCCCCTGAAGGATACCTAGCATTCCAGACACTAAAAGTTCCAGTTTTGGTGCTCTTCACAACCAAAGATTTCAGTTTGACAAATGAAGTCTCAGGACACAGAGACGGATTTTTTTTGTTAACTATTTCAAAAGTATATTAAAAAAAGAGGCAGCCAATATCTTTAGCCTGTATGAGTCAGCTCCATCCTATAAACCAAACATGCAGGAGCTTGGTGTGCTTCAGCCCTAACAGTTAATGCTATTTTCAAGAAAATTGTAGTATCAAAATCCTGTGGAAAGCAACATCTATTTTATGACTACAGCTAAAGAGAGTAGGCACAAACGTCTCAAAACCCAATTACCTACCCCCATCAGGAGCGAGCTCTGCCCACAGAGCATGACCCAACAGTATCACACGCAGTCACACAAACACCCAAACTGCTGCTGGCTGAGGAATCCCATTACATCCCTGAAGTGCCTCCGCAGCACTTGGGCAGCAAGGTCACTGCTGGCAGTCCCCACCACCAGCAGCCTCCAAAGTAATTAATTTTTCTGCAATGCTCTGTGTGCAGAGGAGCACAGTACCTGCACAGGCAGTCCCTAGGATTCCAGGCACAGACAAATACATGCAGGTGTCATGGACCCTGTAATCAGGGCCTCTGGCAGTATAATGCAAGCCTAAGTTCAACACGGGAATTGTTCAGCAGCAGCAGCAGCGAGCCAGTATACTTTCTGCCTGCCTATTTCCCTCCCAGAAGCAGCACTGCTGGATGGCTACCTACCAGAGTCATAAAATACATACATTAAGGCTTTTCTGGTGCTTTTTAAAAATTACTATTTTTGCATTCCAAAAATGAACGCTGGGCATGGAGGCAAACAACAGCCACAACAGTCCAACAGTGAAACCTGTGCAAATAATCCTTTCAAAACAGCTCAGTGATTTTCATTTGGTCACTATTTCACATATTTAACTATTTCACATACACGGGTGTACGGCAAACACACACTAGAATCTGTACACAAGTGCCTCAGTTGTAACTCACCTGCAAGTGTGCAATTGTCTTCCCAAAAGCTTTTCTTTGCTTCACATAATTCCTTGTTTCTTCAAACATGAATTCACAGCTAGCAAGAGCCATATCAGCAATTAGCAGTCTTTCCTTTTGAAACACAAATTACAGAATCCAGTTGAGTTAGTCCTACATTTCTCCACATCAGATGGACAATTAGGACACAGATGTTCAGTGTTGTTCATTAAGGGAGTGGGAGCAGAAGTCACATAAAATACCAAACCAGACATACTGCATTACTGAAATTAACGAGTGGGACAAATGCCTTGCTGCCTTAAAGCTCACTTTTAAGTCTTTACCAGGGTAATGCTCCATCACAATGACTCAAAAAAGTAACTACAAATTGACCACAGGAATCTTACCAACTGAAAAATTCACATCAGATTCTGTTTCAATTACTGGCTTTCACTGCTCAATTTAAAAAACAACTGTATTTAACAATTTCAATAGGACAACTCTAGAAAAAAAACCCTACAAAACATGGCTGGCTTTTCCTTCCTCATGGCACAGTGAAAAACAAAAACTAAGTGCACAACAATTGTTTCTGGCACTGTTGCATTACACTGAATCTGTTCATGTGCACATCTCTTTCTTTAAAGCAGTAAAAGATTTCTTTTGATAAGGTTTTGTATTTACTCACAGTATAAAATTAAAAAACCATGATCCCTACTAAATGAGGCAAATACGAAGTCATAGCTTTGACGAAGCACAGACACATTTTGAAAAACCAGATTGCTTCCTTGTCCGCCCAAATAATTCCAAAACTTCATAAACTAAGTCGTAAACTAGCAAGGTATTTTGGCAACTAAACAATTTCTTTACTTTGTTGTATGAACAGAGTTCCACATAACTTCAATATCCTTCTACTTGCACAAGAGCTCGACCAGCAGTGCTTGTTTCTCTAAAGGGAAAGCCAAATGCATCACAGACCTCCAAGCTCTATTTAATGTAGTGAGGAAAGTGCTTCCATGCCAGAAGTACACCAGAAATCTGTGGTATGGTCTTTCTAATACACTACCCTCAGGTTCTTCAATAGCTGGGTTGTTGATTAAGAGATCTGGCTTTAAGCTGGTGGGGTATCAACATTTTTAGCAATGCCTGAAGAACTACACATCTAGCACAGTGTGCTTCAGTTAAAAACCATCAGTATCAACACAACATTGCATACAAGACTGTCAGAGACTGGAAAGGACCGATGTCTCGAGAAATTTTGGGATGCATGTGTGGGGGGAGAGGGGTAGGCCAGGCCCTGCTCTGGGGAGGTGTGCCCTGTGCTGCACACCACACCCTCCAGCCCAGCCCAAGAGCAGCCCAGCCCCACAGTGTCTGTCAGTCCTGGCACACCAGAGGCAGTGCCCCAGTCTTGCCTAACCCAGCTCCTGAGGGGCTGAGTGACCAAAATCCCATCTGGGGGGAGGGCCACGGACACTCTGGGGTGTGAAAGGCTGACCACAGGGGGAGCACATGTCTTGATCCTATCAGCCTCTTGAAGTTTCTACCTCATCATTGGTGGAACTCAGAAATTGGTAGTTATATGCGTGTTTTTCTATATCTTTTCTATCTGCCTTTCTCCCTTTCTTCTTCTAATTCTCTTTTCATGGAATATTTTGGGCATTGTAACATCAAACAGGTTTAAAGGTTGGTAAGTTAAATGGACTAAGTCAATGCTATGGTGTTTATGTTAACAGGATGCTGCATTACAGCCTTTGCCAAAGTTCCTTGATTTTCTATATTCTGCCACTAAACTTGGGTAATATGGACCTCTTGAGAATATCTGGTCAGTATTTCTTCTGTGAGGTTAACCCATTGAAATGTTTTGAGATGTTACAAAGACATCCTGCTTTGGCATCCCAGGTGGCTCACCACAATACATAAACTTCAGGACTAAATGACACGAACTGTCTCTGTATTTTTCCTGCATACAGCAAACACTCACATTCCTTTTACCTGAGGGAGCTCTGCCATCAGATAGTAGAAGCCTTTGTTCTCTTTTCCAAGCAAGGCACTGGCTGGCAACCGCACATCTTCGAAAAACAGCTCTGCTGTGTCCTAACAGGATTTAAAATGCAACAGTTAAAAGTCTGACATTCTCATCTCATTACACTAAATTCACCCTATTTTTTTCCTGCTATTGTGTACTCTAACTTGAAATCCCAGAATTGTTTAGCCTGGAAAGATCCTCTAGAAGTAATCTAGCTTACATGCTAGTCAAAGCAACTCCAGAAAAACAATCAGCTGAAGGCCTTGTCTAGTTAAGTTTTCCAAACCTTGAAAGATGAAAGGCTCCAGGACCTCTCTTGGCCCCTGTTCAACTATACAATCACTTTCATGGTGGACTTTTTTCCTAATACCTACTTAGAATTGTCCTTAATGTAACTTGTGTCCTTTGCCGCTCTCCCTTTCACTGTGCTCCCTCAAAGAAGAATCAGGCTCCACCATCTCTACAGCCATCATCAGGCAGCTAAAGTTATCAGTAGGATTCTGTCCTTCCAGGCTTCTTCAGAGTAAACAAATCCAGCTTCCTCAGCCTCTCCTCTGCACATCACATGCTTCAGACTTCCATAGGAAAATCAGGATACATTTGTTGCATGTTTGTCCTCTAAAGTCTAACAATTCGAATACTACCATAGTGTCATCTTGTATTTATTTAGCTATTGTCAAGCATTAAGGGCATTTAGACTTCCTTGAAATCTATTGCATTAGGGGTTGCATTAACTCACTTGAGCTTTCAGGCCAATTTTGTTGAGTTTGCGTCCTTTGATGAAACCTTTCGTTCCATTTTCCACCAGAAAAAGGCTGATCCCATGAGCAGGGGATCGGGCCTCCCGGTTTGTAACTGCAACCACTATCACTACGTCGCTCATCCAACCATTAGTGATGAACACCTGTAAGAGAAGGAGTAAAGCAAGGTGGACAGAGGTTAGAAGAAATCACCAAGCAGCAGAAAGAAAAATTATATTGACACTTTCACAGGTGAACTGAAAGGCAAGGTTCAAGTGCCCTGAAGAATTTTAAGCTTTTGGTATTAAGTGTTTCAGAACAAGGCAGACATTAATTTGAGAAGTATTGTGTGGGGCAGAAACATGTAGTTAAAGAAGGCACAGATCTGTTTCTTTTGTCTGTCCCATGATAAAGAAAGAATACAGTATCTCATGTAGATATTACAGAACCACAGAGGTTCTCTTGTCTAGAAATTTAACTAGTAAGGCCTAACACTCAAAACTACCAACGGCTTCTTGTCACAACTGCTTACTACTATCCTGCAGAACAACTGATGAGCCTGTCAAATAGATCCATCTTAAGTCCAGCAAAAGAAAGGAGCTTTCTGTCCTGCTTGGCTTCAAATGAGTAGCATGAGCACTTCTTTAGCACCTCCACATACGTATTTGCTTGCACACATTCTCACCACTCACCACTCACTCTGCTAAGACCAGAAGTCTCTATCAGTACTCTGTTATCAGCAGCAGTACAAAAGAAGATGAAGACATTTCATAGCTTTTCTAAAAAATGCTCTGTTGAACCCACACTCCCACTTCAACACTATTTCTCCCTTCTCGTCTTTTATTATGGTAATGAAAAAAGTGGTTAATACTTTGCCACAGCTTGACAACACAGTCAGAGCATTTGATGCAGCTGTTTTGGTTTTTTTCTAACACGACCAGCAAGCTCCTGAATAAAGATTCTATAGCTTGCTTTGCAGAAACATAAGTTTTTACTTAGGCCACAGAAGATTTCACAGTGGTAGTGTAAATATTTTATTGCTAAACATCAGCACTAAAAACCAGCCCTGGTCCTGCTTGCACTACACAGCACATTTCCCCCTCCTTTTCTTCACAGTTTAAGGGAAAAATGAGCCTTTTAATAGGGCTATTTAAAAGCTACAAAAAGAATCTATACAAGCCTTCCCATAAATCAGTTTGCAAATGGCCTGCAATAGAGGTATCGCAAGACCTATTAAAAAACAAAAAAGTAACTGGAACAAAAAACCCCACCTACAACATAACCCACACAAAAAACCCCAAACAAAAGGATTGGGAGTAGATGCTGAGAGCAGTGCACATCCTGTTGTATTCAGATAAATGCATCCAGTTCCCAAAGCCTATAAGCAGTATCTATGTCTGTGCACTCACCTTACTCCCATTAAGAATCCAGTCACTTCCATCTTTTTTTGCGTATGTCCGTATTCCCTGCAAGTCACTAAAACGAAATTCAAAAGGACCTTCAAAAAACCATTCCAGAAGCTGCAATTTTTATCTTGAATTCTATCCACTACAAAATAAAGTAGATTTTATACCATTCAGGCATGGGCTCAGTGAAAACAGATGAGGATAGAGAGACAGAGTGAAATAGCTGAATGTAACAGAAACCACAAGCACGCTGTGGAAAAGGATGATAAATCTATGCAGCCATAGAGGAGCGTGAGGTCCCATTTCCCCATCCCTGCTTGTGGGAGGTGGTGTAATACAAGCACTGACATCAACAGGTCAGCATCCCCTTACACCAGTATGCCTCAGATGACAAATGCCAGACAAAACCACATCCTCTAAGCAGGCTCAATCCTAATCAGGAGGCTCTGTGAAAAGCCATGAGCAACATCTACCATTTGTAGAAACATGACACCAATGTGTTTTGCACTTCATGTGTCCCTCCCTCTCTCTTTTGAAAACTGGTCAGATCAGCAGTGTCTACTCCAAACATATGCTGGGCAAGGGGGTTATTTCTCTGAAAGGATTCCGAAGAAAGAAAAATAAGGCGTTCTGTTCCACAAAAAACACCAACAGTAAAGGCAAGCCTTCTTTACCAAGTTATGTGATTTCCCCTGACTATGCTTCATGTCATAAGTAGGGTCACATGAAAAGCAAGTACAAAGCATAAATGCCCACAGTGGGACGATACAGGAATGGATTCTGAGCTACTACCTTAAAATAACAAGGCTGTAATAAAGCAATCTATAACAGGTTTTTTGAGTCTTACCTACAATGTAGGATAGTCTAGTCAATAAAGTAACTAACCAGGAGGCTCAGAATGTTTTTTACTGACAAATCAATAGAGAGCAAGTGATGTTAAGACCATTGTTTTAATATTTGGCTTACCTGCCAGCCCCAGGTTCTGTCATGGCAATAGCTCCAATGCACTTGCCTGTAACCATTTGGGGGATAAAGTGTTTAATCTGTTCTTCAGTGCCATAGTTTGCAATGTAGGGCATGACTATATCTGAATGAAGGCTGAACCCTGGGCCGGTACAGTTAACATACATCCTGGAAAAAAAATGGGAGGGGGGAAGTTCTGAAGAAAGTACTACAAAAACTTGAACACTGAACTTCGCACCGTTGCAACACAGACCCAATAATGAAGAAAACCCCACTACAAAGAAGTCTGAGAGATCTTCTGGCACTTCTACCATTAATTATAGAATGTAATTTCACAGCCAAATGGGTACATAACCTACCAGGCTAAAAAAAAAATGCTTCCCCCAGTCACAAAGCCAGTGGAGCATAATGACACTTATTACTCAAACAATGATCCAGAATACTTAAAACAGGAGGTATTTCTAAAACTATCTTTTCCACAGGAAAGACAACATTATTTTCTGTAAGCAAATGTAGTCCATAATGAGGACAAACTTATGGAAAAAAAATACAGTCACAAACAATATCACTGAAAGTCCACCCGAAGCATCTAGTACTTACTGCTCCTCCCAGACGATGGCTGAAGAGAGAATATCCGCTCCGATGCCTCCATGTTTTTCAGCGATAGCAACACCCAGCAAACCCTGCTGTCCAGCTTTTTCCCAGAGCTCCCTGCTCACCTGGCCATCCTTCTCCCATCTGCAAAATGAACACAAAACCAGGGTCACACACTGAACCCCACCATGTGGTACTGTTATCTGGCGTGGCTGCTGCCTCACACTGAAACATCAAAGTCAAGATACAAAGACAACTATATTTCACAGCCAAGAAGCGGTGGCTTCTAATCTTCAGGGTTTCTAATCTTCAAGTCCACAGATGCCATTGGCATTACAAGGACACCAACTGTAAAACAAGTTTGAACTCCTGCTTCCAACATGTAACCTGACAGGATTTCATTAAGGCTTGTTATGACCGTTATATCAGACTGGTATTTAGGCACTTTATCCCCAACCATCTGGATAATTACAGGCAGGTCTTTATCCTCCTGACATTCCATTTACAAATGTACATTTACCCACACACAAAATGAGTGTAACACACCAGTAGCTTTTGTGAAAGACTTCAACTCTACCAATGAAAAATGCTTTACCAGATCCAAATGATACCATATTAGTCAGTTTTACGCAAAAATCGGTCCCTGTGAACTTCTTACCAGTCAGTACTGTATCTTGGTAAATTATTGCTTTAAGGTACTTTCAAGTTTGTGTAAACAGACAGTTGAAGCTTAGCTGCTGACAGTTTGCAAACTTTTAACACCACAGGAATCACCTGTTCTTGGAAAAATAGTACCTTTTTATGCCGTCTGCCAACTCAGTAGAAAGTTGGATGCCCATTAACAGTCCAGGTTTTCTTTTCTTTAATGCCTATTTTTCTAATGCCACAATTTTAAAATGATATGGTAAACAGATTATGTCAGAGACATTCCTCTGATGCACCTGTGTGCAGCAGAGCTATACCATAGCTCTTTACCCACAATTAATCAAATATCTTATCCTACATATAGAACAGAATCATAGAATCACAGAATGGTTTGGATTAGAAGGGACCTTAAAGCTCATCCAGTTCCGACCCCCTGCCATGGGCAGGGATACCTTCCACTAGCCCAGGTTGCTCCAAGCCCTGTCCAACTTGGCCTTGGACACTCCCAGGGATGGGGCAGCCACTGCTTCTCTGGGCAAGCTGTTCCAGTATTTAAGATGATTCACAGAGCTTTTGCTCCTGCAAAAATTCTACTATTTCCTCCTGGAAATCTTAAGTCTCTTTTTACTGTCTTTGCTTTCTCCCTGATCCTCACTTTCAGGGACATTCCTGTCTCTACTTCACCCAGCACCAAAACTACTCCCCCTCACAATAATCCACAATTGCATTCGCTGATGCTACATTTGTCTGTTCACCTCAGACCAGACAATAAATACACTGTGCCTGAAACCTCCTTGTTTACTTGGAAGGTGTGACAACAGTGGCTCATCAGTCACTGAAGTGACGCAAGAACACAAGTCCAACTTGCTCCAGCCTAAGAAATTGTTGTGTCAGCAAGATGGCAAACAGGATCTTCAGCAACCTCAAGCAGAGCCAATACAGGTTCACAAACCTGCCCAGGAAGTCCTTCTAACACAAAATGAGGGAAAACATACAGTTTTATGGACAGAATATGACCGTACAGTGGAAGAGCACACTACTATGAGGTTGTGGTTTGAGGATGAAAAAATATAGTCACCAACACTGCTCTAAGCCTCCTGCTCTTCATTCCTACCCCAGAGCCATAACGCTCCACCCACTCAACGGAGGCACCTCAAACCCTCAAAGCTGCTTATGGATACACATTTGAGGTGTATCAGGATACCTGCATTTAGCAGAGCATTTTCAGAATAAGCCCTTCACTACTACCCCTTCCTCTGTTCACTTCAAGTAGACTAGAAATTGCTTAAGACATGACTACAGCTTGACATTTTCAGTTCAAAACTATATCCTGAGTTAATTTCTTTCCTTTCCACAACTATAATGTGATTGGATATGGCTAAAATAAGGGCTAAAACCACCCTCCAGCTTTAGTTCAGTGGAGTTACAACACTTCTACTCTGTACAGAAAATGCACATATTTCCACAGGAAAAGAAAATACAGAAATTCAATCAAAGATGTTTTGTGCAAGTTTCTTGGTAATACATAATTCACCTCGCCCCGCTGTATGTGTTTGTAGCTACAAAATCTACTGCAAGAGAGACAGTAACCTAGACACACAATCGAAGCCTTTTTCAATAGTGTGGGAACTGAACTGTTCCCCAACTCTACCCCAAAAACATCAGTGCCAGTTAATCCTACAAGCAGGGAAACTTTGCTGCAACTCTGCAAACTGCACTTGTCTACTCACGTGCCCAAGTTGAGGATGCTAGATTGCCTACACTGGAGCTCAAAGGATGCATTCAGTTTTGATTACGTGTGGTTTTCCTTCATGCATGACTTTCACAGGTTTGTTTTAATTCAGTAAATTTGAAATACAAAGCTTGTACATGAAAACAAATAACCTTTTTATCCTGTTGCACCAGGAGTAACATCCCAAAAAGCATTTTGGGGAAAAATGCATATCAGCAAACCAAAATGTTTAAGAGGTTATCTTACTCTGCGTGAAAAGGCAACACTTCTTCCTGAAAGAACTTCCTGGCACTCTCCCTGAAGATATCATGGTCTGATGAGAAGATCCTCCGAGTGCCTATATCAATCAAAGTTTTAGCAGAAGATGGTTCCAGGCGCTTTGTGCCATGCTGTTCTGTTTGCAGAGGACTAAAAAGAGACAAATAAATGCATCTGTTAGGACGCAGGCACCCTATTTACACAACCCTTTTAAAAGGGAGGAAACACCCATGTTATTAAACATAGTTCATATGGCACACCATTAGGACTAAAGGACACCCACAGTAAATACAAAGAACTAACATACACTGCACTCCATTGGGCTGTTAATGGAGGTAAAGGGAGACTGTTTGTCCTTAACACCTCAAATAAATTAAAAACAATAATAATACATATATAGGTAAAAGAATAAAGTTACCCTAATGAAAACATATGTAAAAATAAAACGATGCTTTAACAACAACAAAAAAACCCCAACCTGAAACAGTGGTAAATGTCAGTAGTAGAAACCACACAAGGAAAGTATAATTACAAAATAAGAAAGAAGGGTTTATAAAGCTTTTGTAGGATTTTGGAACATCAAGGATGACATACTACTTTAAGGCTGAAATTAAAATTCACTTCTTGTATTTGCGCATTGGATTCTTTGACTTGCTTTTATTGTATTGCCATGAAACACCAGAAATTTTAAATGTAGAGCTTAGTACACGGAAAAGGCATTAGCTTTTCCTTTTTCAAACTATTTTGTTAATCTCTGTATTCCTCAGCACATCAACTGTGTGTAGTCCTGCAGAACTTAGCTGAGCCTGTGCTTATTTACTCTGCTGTAGAGACCAAAGTGGTTATTTACTATCACATGTAGTTACTCAGGCTCTGCCAATGCAATAATCCCCCTGAAACACAGACTCTATTTACTTCTAATAATATTTGGAAAAAATGCAATACAGCCACTTGCTCGTCGAGTATTTCACACCCTCAAAGCTAGGCACACAGTGACTCTCAAAAGCTCCACCTTATTTTTAAAGCTGTTAACGACGATGTTGAGCTTTATTTAAGCCCCCCCTTTTGTTTAATTGTGGCTCACACCCCGCATGTCACCCAGGGAAGGGCTCGGTTGCTCCCTTTGCTCAACGACAGTCCTGGGAGACAAAACTCGAAAGTCTCGGCATGGTGCGATCCCACTCCTTCCCCTGTGCTCCCGCAGCCCCCGAGGAGCGCTGCCGCCACGGGGGAACGCGGTGGCCAGGCAAGGACACGCCCGGCAGTCACCTGCTGCCAGCACGGGACTCGCTGCTCCCGGCAAGTGGAGCAAAGGTCGCGGCAGCACGGGGATGCGCCGGGGCTCCCACTCGGGAGGCTCGCCCAGCCCCGGCTGCCTCCTGCCATGGGGGCACTGCCACACACACAGACACACACGCGCCCATACTCTCCAAACACACACCCAGAATGTGCGCGCTTACCGCCCCATCCACCCGCACCCCGCCGCAGGTGGGCAAAGACATTCACCCCGCTCTTTACGGAACCAAGATGGGGCGCTCCCCCACCGTCACGGGTCGGTGCCCCCCGCCCCGGCGCTGCCCACCGCGGCCAGCCGCGCTCACCTGGGCTGGGCGGAGAAGGGCCGCGAGCCGGCGGCTCGCAGGAGGCCGCGCAGGCGGAGCAGCCGCGCCGCCATCTTACGGGACAGGGCGGGACAGGACAGGGCGGCACCGCCGCTGGAGCCCCGCGAGTTAGCCCTGCGCCCGCCTCTCTTCCGGGCTGGAGGCGGGAATATGGTGAAACATTAATGTTTTTCTAATGTAGCCTTGCAAGCACGTCACGGAGGGGTGTGGGAGCGAAGGTGACAACCGGACGAAGAGGTTGTACACTGAGGGTGGCTGCTGTGGTGGCACCCCGCGTGAGGCGGGACCCTCCCGGCCATGGCTCCGTCCTTTTTCCTCGGAGCCCTCAGGACAGGGGCTGTGTCCCCATCCTCGACCCCGGGCGGCATGGCGGGAGCCCGAGCCCTTTCCCCTGAGGGCTGCCCCTCCTCGGGCCTTCCGCCATTGCCGCGGGCCCGCTCCGCCTGCTGTCAGGGCGTGTTGATTTTGTGATAAATGAGTGAATGATAAATGCTGGCTTTCGCATATATGAATTTAACATTTACAAGTGATGTGCACTGTATAAAAAATAGTGTTAAAATAAAATATAATTAAGTAGAAACAAGGTTAGGGAAGTTGTAACTTCGAGATAGTTGTAATATGCTAGGAAATATAATAATAAATACATGGTAATAAATGTCTTTTAAGTTGACAAACCACAGAGCCAGGGATCAAGACATCTTAAAGAAACAAAGAAGATAACCATAGGCATCCCAGGAAGTCTGTTCTCTTGACTTACACCTCCCAAAAAGAACTATCACCTACAAATTAAGTTGGAACTGAAGAAACATAGACGGGAGGATTTCGGCCTTCAGTTCTGAGACAATCCAGAGGGTCCGAAACTCCAAGACAGGTGCCTTCGCTGGCAGAAGGCCAGTTGAGTGAAGTGTAAATCACCTTCGAGGCTTAATGAATATGTAACAGTTAAAGAAAGTACTTAAGTTCACTGTACAATGAATGGGGTATGCCTCTGGCAAAATTGCTAAGCACCCAGCGCTGTTTTGCCTTTGCTCTATTAATAAATACTCAATATTATATAGTTAAAATTTCGGCCCCTGAATTCATTTATAACAATTTGCATAATCTGCACGCCAAAATAATTTAGCACTCATTTTGTTTTGCTTTTTGTTTGTTTGTATTTTTATGGGGTTTGTTTGGTTCATTGTTTTGGGGTTTTTTGGTTGTTGTGCTTTGTCTTTTTTTCTTGTTTTTTGCGTGCTGGCTTCCTGAAGTAGGCGGTTTATGATTATCATGTGCAGGGGCTTTCCAAAGGATTGAGGTGTTGTTCTGAATGTTACCTATTTCCCTGCATGAATTCACACACTGAGGCAAGGTATTTCTATTTTTTTATTCTAGTTTGCACAAAGTAGGGAACTAGGTGGTAACCCTTAAAAGAATAGCTCCCCATTCATCAAAGCTTTACACTATTTATAGATTTTAATAGACAAAGGCATGCATTTTATTACACAAGCTCTTTATTAATTAGTACTCAACACCTTATTTGCTAGTTATATCCCTCACTTCTCATGCTAATTCATTCTCATGTGCAGTTCTTTCCTCCATTGGAGTCTGGAGTCTGTTTTGAGTAGCTGATCAATGAGTTAGTGGTCACAATCTCCCACTGCCAGAATTACCTTTCCCCCAGTTACTGCAATGCTCATGACTATGCTGATTAACAACTGAAAAAAACACCAACATTCAAAGTTTTACTCAAACAGTTATTCACATCTTGGGGAGTTCAATATCAGAGCAGGCATCACTTTAAGGAAAAGCAAACCACTGGAGGTGGGGAGTAGGATAAAGATTTTATGGTCTGCTCCTAGTTCTTCATCATTTTAGCTCCTGAGGTCACCCTGCTGCCCGGGGCACAGTCCTGACAGAGGATACTCTCCCAAGTCAGCTGTTTTGGGAGACTTTTGATTCATAAATGGGCATCTTTTACCAAGAAAGGAGCTCCTATCAGCTTCTTTTACCAACAATACCCGGAGCTACAAGCTGATAGATATAACTAGATATTATATCAAGATCTGATACCTAGAAAATACACATTACCCATCATCTTTAAATATGGGGTTAAAATTATATACAGATCCCGTAATTGGGGTTTTACATACTTTCCTCACTTCCTGTGTGGTGGTGTGGAACTCTCAGGAATTACCCTCTGGAGTCATGACGCAAAAAAAATTAAGCAAAAAGGAGGTTTTGAACTTTGATGTTTGTTGAGAAATAAAACAAATGCTGAAAAGGCTCAAAATGCAAAGCAGATTGGACGAGAAAATATGTTTTGAAACTTCATAATTTTAAACTAATACTTTATTGAGAGTGAATTGTATAAAATCTATTGAGAGAAGGCCTGTGGTTTGGGTGGTTTTTTATATTGATCCATAGTCTAAACCTGTTGTAAAGTTTTTTAACATATATAAAAATATTTTCAGCTGCTGTGTTCCTACAACCTACGCTGTGTTCCTACAACCTACGCCAGGAGATGGCACTACAGGAATAACTATTCCTATGGATGGGCCTGTCTGAAAGCAGCAGTGCCTCTCGACAGGGGACGGTGTTTTCAGTGTTACACATTGGCAATGCACAGAGATGTTTATCTGTATTCGCGGACAGAAGCAGCTGCATTGCAAAACAAGTTGCAGCCTGGAAACACTTACAGTTTTTTCATTTGGGAGTCTGATCACATTATATCAGAGTAGGCAGAAGGGAACCATGCAGGAGTAGTTGAGAGGGAAGAAGTAAAAAGGAGATTATTGGGAATTACTGAACTTGGATGCTTGGACATAAAATTTGGCTATGCTTATGAGGTCCTGGTGGGTACAGCCTCGTGGGAAGTGCCTTCCTTTATCTGATGTAGACTCCTGGGTAAGCACAGCACCTTGGTCCTAGGTCTGTTAGCAAGCAGTAGGCTAACAGGGAGATTTGTGTTGCCAGGGATGCCGGGTCACCCAATTTACAGTCTTGGCAGCTTTGTTGTAGCAAGAAAATCTGGCAGGACCTATCCCATCACCTGTGCACAGGATGAAGGGATAACAGAGCTGAGAGATGGTAGATCTTGTCCTAAGCCGCAGAAAAGTAAATTTCATCAAGGTTTCAAGTACCAGTTTCTGGGATCAGGAAATACCTTAAACAGACAGTGGTAATTAGATTGACGTTTGGCACATCAGTTTTTTGGGGAAGAAGGGTGGCTACAAAAAATTCGACATTAAGAATAATTTTTTTTTTTCCTTTTTAGTGTGCTTGCAGAAAACAGAGTAGAAGCAGATACTGCAACAGGGCAGAGAGTGCAAATGCGTTGTTTCTCCTTACGGATACTGTTTCCAGTTCAGGATTGTGCTTTTCTTGCAACAGCCTAATGGGTCTTTACAGAGACCCAGCAGTGCCAGGGTTAAGTGACAGTGCTGTACCCCTTCCGAGCCCCATCTGGTCCCTGCACCTCTGTTCCTCCTGGAGGCATAGGCACAGGCTGAATCTCTAATTCTTATTTCCTGCCCTTCATGGTGATGCTTTCTCTCTGTTGTGGTCGTCTCCCATGTCAGTACATGGTCTGTCCCTCCTTCCTGACCTCTGACACAGATGGCTCAGGAGAGGATATGGTTTGTCCTATGTTATTGGGTGTAAATTGTCCCAAATTCGTAGTTCTCCCCTGCTGGGTTAGTGGCAGACATCTTTCTTTGACAGTCCAAACTGCTCAGATCTCTGTTACTCTGTGATAAACACCATGTCCCCCTGTAATACCCAGAAGTAGCAATATCCAATTCTCTGGTATTAGAACTGTTGCCAGTGTAATGTAAAGACACCAAGTCAGAGGGCTCCCCTACACCATGTGCATCCCTGACCTGAGGACTTTGTGACATTTGGGCTTTGCTACAAATTGGTTTGGTTGAGCAGTCTCAGTCACCCATTTATGGGTTTTTTCGTTATTTCCAGTGTTAGTAAGTCATTTCTACAGCTGGAAAGGATCTGCATTCTCTTCAGTGCCTGCTTTACAGTGAACAATGTCTAACATGTTTACTGCAGTGAATGTATTTTAAAGCATTATCTTGCTGAAAAAAAATACACATGGCCTTTCTAGATACAAATTTAGAAAATAAAGGAATTGTAGGTTACCTGGAGAAAAAGTGTTCAGAGCTCTGTGGGTAAGACAGGTTGAAATGAAAATTGGGTTGGTTTTTATCAAACTTAATATTCATCCGAGAAATACGTATTCTCCAGACATGAAGACTGTACAAGTACATTCAGGTGAGAACAGCCATATAAAAGGAATTCTCTGTTTTTAAGAAGAGATATTTTTTGCTGTCTTTCATTCCCACTGCAATGTAAAATAATTTTTAAAGAAAATGAGCAAACAAGTCTCATTGTATGCATTTTTTCTGTCAAATAATTCACCTGCAACTTTCCATGTGTATTCCTGAGCTGGGATATCATTAGTCCTATTACATCTGCAGCAGCATCTGTTGCTGTGGAAGGGTGCTCTCCTCCAGGGATAGGCATGTTGGATTTTGTTTTGATAACAGACAACTTAATACAAAAAACTACCAGTTAATGCAGCCCTTGCATGCAACTGTCCTAATTTTTCTCTGAGCTTTACTGTTGTGTGCTTGCCTTTGAATAATGTTTGCTATCCAAGGTACAAATGTGAAGTGGAAGATCTGTCTATAGGTATGTTCTTCTTCAACGATCATTCATTCTGAAGAGCTCCCCTGACAGCTGTTGCCACCATGTCCCAGCCCCGGGGGTGATTTCTGACAGATGGCTGTCTCTGTACCTGGGTAATGGAAGCTCCTGTTCAAACAGCCATGGTTACTTGTGTTCCTCTGTTTTGCCACATGCAATGGTGTCAGTACAGCCAAACTGCAGGATCTGACCAGAGGATTTGAAAACACAACAAGGGACAGCACTGGCCTCTCTCACAAAGCACTTTTTTCCCTTTCAGGCTTTCAGTCTGTGATGCAAAGAGTGAGTCCAACTGTTCATGTCCAACATTCATGATATGAATAGCCTAGCGGTTTGGTTTCTGAGTAGGTTATTTAAAGCTGATGTGCTGCCTTTTTTCAAGAAGAATACAGTGCCAATTTAGCATGTGTGCCCATCAGGGGACCTCCATGTTCTTCATCCAACTTTTTAATGTTGGCATTATAGCACAGAGAGAGCTGGAATAAGATGCGGAGCTCTCAGCTTACTGCTCCCTTGATACGTGACTCTCCTTTTAGTGTGCCTTTGCATGGGGTCACACGGTGTCAGTCATGTGGGTGTGAGGCGATGTGACAGAGAGAGACAAACAGCAGCTGATGGTTGTGTCTTCAAGTGGCCATGGGCCCCTGGTAACCACCTCTCGTTCCTCGTCCTGCCAGAGCACCACAACTGTGCTCTCACTGTCTGACCACATGTAGCATACAGGCACACAGCTGGCAGTGGAGCCTCCTTCAATGTATGCTTAGGGGCACCAGAGAGATCCCGCAGCCCTCCAAGGCCTGTGTGTGAGGTCCAGCATTAGCTGGGGATCAGCAGAAAGAGGCACATGGGAGTCAAGTGTGGGGATTTCATGAGCTGAGAATGTGACTTGATAGGTCTGAAGGCGATGGTGGCAGGTGGTATCTCACCATGGCACAGATTTCATTTTCTCTGGGTTTTCCAACATGAAAGCTCAAACTAACATGTTGAGAAAGGGTTGCCACTAGCCTGAAGCATGTGCAGGCATGTCTTTGTTAGATAGCTGTCAGCAGTTTTCAACATGCAGCAGTGCCAATTTGGAGCTTGACTATACAAGTTGCTCAGTAAATTATTTCAAAATTGCTTCTACCAAAGCTCAACAAGAGCAGCAGTTTCAGGGAGCACCCCCAGTGAAGACAGAAGTTACAGACAGAAGTCCTGGTTTCCTCTGTGGGAGAATTTGTTAAGTCTGATACCAGAGGGAAGCTTCAGCTACTCAGGTGTTCATCAGTCTGCATTCACTTTAGTATGTGGCACAGAGTAAAAGCTCTCAAAGAGGGCTATGAAGAATTCAGATTTTCAGTGAAGTTTGTCCTTTGATCAGTTTTGTCCTATGTTGATCAGCTGCAGACCATAAAAAATGCACTTGATATTTGAGCACCATAGGTCAGAGCAGCAGTTTGTTAATGTAAAAGGCACATAAAAGCACTTGCTGAACACAGTAGACATGGATATACTTAAGGTGTTGCTGAAGGCTGAAAACATTGCATGAAACAGGGCTGCACAAGTAAGGCATTATCTCCCAGAAAAGGGCTCCTCCCGTGATGTGTAGTAAGTATTATATTTGTGTTAGGATGAAATTATACTTCTGTATTTTTTATCATTATATCAGAATTAAATGAGTGGCATCTTGTGTTGTGGTATTAAATGCTTCTAATAGTGTTTTACAGCGTTGCTGTTCAAGCAGTATCAATGCTTATAGTTTCAGACTTCATGTTTGTTATTGGTTTGGTATTTAGGAGAAAGCTGCTCCATTTGGCTGATTTGATAGAGCTCAAATGATAAAGACAACACTGAGATCAGCACTCATGAACTATTTTTTCCTCAGAAGTGCTAAGTAACTTTGAAGCTAGGGTTTCCTATTCCTAAATTCTGTAGTTTTTCTGAACTTCTAGCACTGGGTTTTTGTTTGGGTTTTTTTTGGTTTTTTTTTGTTGTTGTTGTTTTGGAGGTTTTTTGGTTGTTGTTGTTTGGTTGGTTGGGGTTTTTTGTGTGCAGAATACACATGTATCATTTTATGTACCAATCACTGGGGTTTTGGATACAGTAGCTCTAAGGAGCTACTCCATATTTCCTTCCAAGGTCTTCAGCTGAAACACAGTTTAAGTCAGCCATTACCTAAAAACATTCTCACCAGTTCAGAGTTAGTGGTGTGAAAGGAGATTGAGAGGTGTGTGTTTAAGCTGATGGTGTGAACTCATTCCCATGTTTTGCCATAATTGTGTTTGGTACTGAGACCAATAGCTTTTTATCAGCTGTGGCTGGACCTAGGCAAATAGAAAAGTATGTTTTCTTATTCGCAATTTAGCAAGGAGTTGAGAGAGAATTTGTCTGTGTCTAAGAAAGTAGCACCAAATTTGGCAGGAATAACATGATGTAAGCTACTACCAAACTGTAAATTAATGTAATGGGTTTAATCTGAGGGAAGAAGGATTTCTTTAACAGGTGCTTTGCTGCTTTCAAGAACATGAATTAGGTAAGCACCAGCTTTGCCCAGGGATATGTGTTGAACTCAGAGAATGTAGGAAGGCATGCTGGGTTGGCTATATTCCTACTGTGGTGATTAGCTAGGCTCCTTTGTGATTGTGGGGCTGTACTCAGCTTGCATAGATACCGGCCTGCCTTCCTTGCATGCCTTGCTTCACAGCCTTAGCACACTTGCTAAGAAGGTAACAAGCCCCGCTCTTCTGAAAACGTGTTCTTGCTGTGTGGCCTTCATACCACATACATGTTCAATTAACTGCTGCGTTTTATTCCATCAGGGTGAGCAAGAGGTACAGTAAGAGCATCAACCTTTGCTCTGAAGATCACGTACACTCCTGAATGACAGGGGACAGACCAGAAGAAACCTTGCAAGTTAAGCAAAGGCAGAAGTGTTTTATTTCTTGTCTTCTAAAAACTGATTTAGCTTTTCAAATAGACAGGAATGTTACAGATGAGAAACTCTGAAAGGAAACCACTTTTTAAACTAAGGAGGCAGTTAATAAGCACTGTCATTTGCATGAAGGGGAACAACTGGAAAAATGGTAGTGTTCAGTATAGCATGGAGTAAAAGAATATGTCTGGTTTTGTTTCACAAAGAGCTAAAGAAAATGCCTTCCTGAGCAAATAGTCTGGAGAGCTGATACGTAGAAATATGAAAGGGAAAACTTATTTTGGTTTTGTGTCTCTGAGTTGGTAAAGCTGAGGAATGTAATGGCCTAAGAAGAAGCCCAACCTGTGGTTTCAGGTGTATATGGCATGGCAACATACACAACGTTCTCATTGTTCCTTGAATTTTACAGAATCCTAAACTGGGTAACAAAAGCATAGGAAACAATAAATCCCTTTTACCTGGAAGAAGGTGTATCTTTCTCTTATTTTTGTTGGTTTTGGAATTGAGCAAAGCATGTGTTTGTTTGAGCCCTGGAAAAGGGTTCAGTAAATGGAATTGGAAAGAGCTGCTTCTCTTCAGAGAAGACTTTTTAATGAATCCTGAGTACCAGGAACTCTGGAAAACAATCTAGAAACATTGTTTACTTGCTGTATCTCGACACTATTTTGCACATTAATGATAGGGTGGATAGCAAAGCCTTTTTAGCAGCTATTTTAAGGCTTTCTTCAATCATAATTTCTTGTAAAGTTTTAAAATTGTCCCACAGCCTCTCTGTGGCCTCTGCTCCAAGCATTTAATACTAAGTGGCGTCCCTCAACACACTCAACTTCCTGCAGGGTTGGTGAGCGTTATGTTCTTAGGACTGGCTAATTAGTTAGGCTCTAGGAAATTAAATGTCACCGTCCTCAGCATAGCTGTGGGCAGAGACAATCACTGTCATGCAGCTCGAAGTGTATGCAGAGGATGTGACTGAAGGAGACCACAGTGGGGTTTCCTGTGACAACAAAGTTTAGCTTTTTGAGGTTGTGAACTCTGTGCTGTACTGAGCTTCTTACAAGGTATACCTGACTACAGGGTTTCTTCATTATTTTTTTCTTCCTTTACATCCAGTCACAAGAAGTTAAGCATGACCATGCTGTTGAGATTTTTAAAAAGGGGCTCATGCAACTCTGCCAGTTCCCAAAGGGCTTTGAATTCAATAACACTTACATAATGAAAAGGAACTCTTTTTCAAATGGGTTGTATTGCAAGCCTCCTTCCCTGCAGTGCAAGCATTCTGTGGCTGCCAGCTGCAAATCTCTGTGAAGCGTGAAGCAAGTTTCAAGACCAAAACCCACAAAATATGATTGGCTTAAGTGCATGAGACATGTTTTCCCCCAACTGTAACAAATTATAGGTGCATTGTTTCTTTACATTTTCACTTCTAAGCCTGCTTTGCAAATCTCACAACAACCACAAGAGAGACCGTTTACTCTTCTTATTCCATGTGGTGCCTGGGATTTACTTGTGATTTCTTGGTTCTCATAGCAGAGCCATGGAAAAATCATCTCCAGTGTGGCCAGACTTGGTGAGGTAGAAGCATGTTAGGCACTCCTCACTTGGTTTTCTTAAGGATCTGCCTTCATGGAAAATGGGTGTGACCCACGCTACATAGCCCTGTCCTTCTAGGTAAGGTCAAAAGAGGTTGGAAATCATTCAAAGTTATGTGCTCTAACATAGACCAAAGGCACAACAATCTGTTCCTTTTGCTGCCTGGCAGACAACAGGGAGGTGAGAAGGAAAAAAGTCAGCACAGAGAAAAGTGCACCAAGGAGAAATGTTCCAGGTGGCTGTGGAGAACATAACTGCAGGGCCACTATGAGGTGCTGTTTTTATCATTGGCTTTCTCAAGACTTTGTGCTGTCTCCCTCACTTAATGTACTTGTCATTGACCAGTTTTACTCACAAGACCATGGAGAGGCCAAGTGAGCTTCAAAGGATGTTTGTGAGGTTGAGCAGGAGCTGAATTCCTTGCAGCCACTCGCTGCAGTTCACCCTGTGACATTTCTCTGTGCCCAAATGCCTTTCATCCAGCGTAAGACTGTACTCTCCAACAAAATAAATGATGCATGTAAACTGTGGAGACATGGTGAAAGTGAATTTTTCTGTTTAAAAGTATAATCACGAGTAACTATTATCACTGCTATTTCTTTTAACCAGTGTGAATAATCCCTCTTGAAATACTTCTCATGCTGCTGAGGAAATACACAGATTTTATTATTGCTTTTGTCAGTCTGCCTCATTCATTTCTTAGTGCAAGGCCTTTCTGGAGGGTTGGCAATAGCCTTTCTTTTACAACAAACATTTTGATTTAGGAGTGCTGCTACCCATTATTGCTACATTGGTGGAGAAATGGTAGTTTATGAACTAATCTATACTATCCTCCCAAACCATAGATTTTGATAGCGGAGAATTCAGTTTAATGCTCTAATAAACCATGCACTGATATGCACTGTTCCAATTAGTCTAGAATGCAGATGTGTGTGAAATTTGATATTTTCAGCAACATTTGAGACTTCATTTTGAAGTAAATGTAAGTGCCTGGGTAAGTGAAAGTATTGCATTTTTTTGTTATAAAATAAATGAAAAATAATGGGTTACTAAAGAAGTATCTTTTCTCTGTAAAATGTTTGAGCATTTCCTTGTATCCCTGTAAAAGTCAGCCTCCCTGGCATAAGAAGGGAGTAGATTTAAATCTGTGGCAGGATTCCATTGACAATAAGATAGTGCTTGTGTGGTGGTTTAAAACCAGCTGGAAATTAAATTCGAAATAAGCTGCTCCCCTCCCCCTGCTACCTCTAATGAGAGAGGGACAAAGGCAGAGACTATAGGTTGAGATAAAAAACAGCAACAGGATGAAAAATTAACAGTAACAGCAACAGTATTAATAACAAAAGTATACATGGCTTTAAGCCTCATCCACTTCTAGACACCAGCAAGCAAAACTGGGATGACTTGGAAGAAGAGTGCCTGAAAGTGTTGTGTTTAAAATCCGAGATCTTGTAGAAAGCATGCTGAAGTAGAACAATTGTTCTTGCAATAATGGTATACAATAATGGTACGCCCCTGACCAGCCAACCTGCACCAGGCTCAGCCACACACCTCAGCAGCCAGCCCTCACCAGGCTCAGCCACACACATCAGCAGCCAGCCCTCATCATGCTAAGCCACACACATCAGCAGCCAGCCCACACAAGGCTCAGCCTCGGCCCTCACCAGGCACCCCTCACCACAGAGCCACGGGAGCCTCCAGCCTGTGGGAC
>VZRL01003129.1:1124051-1135734 GCA_013397895.1 Origma solitaria | reverse complement strand
GTCTTTTCAAACCAAGACACTCAGCAATATTCAGATTCAAGCCCATTGAGCAGTGCTTGACTCCTCTCATTAAGGATCTTTCAGATAATGTCCAGGGAAGAAACTGATCCTTTGAATGAATTGATTAATTTGTAATGTTTTCTGTTGCATGTGGCTAAACCGAGCATTGTCTTCTTTTACTTTAATGAAACAAAGGACTTCACGATGACTTTATATCTCAGACACTACTGGAAGGATGAGAGACTCTCATTCCGTAGCAACAAAAACAAAAGTATGACCTTTGATGGACGGTTGATAAAGAAGATCTGGGTACCTGATGTATTTTTTGTGCACTCCAAAAGATCTTTCATCCATGACACAACTGTGGAAAACATCATGCTCCGAGTGTATCCTGATGGCAACGTCCTCTTCAGTCTGAGGTGAGGAAATACCCTTCCCTAAGAAAATCCGTGACTGCAGTTGTCATGGATTGGCTGTAATTGAAATGACTGGAAATAGTTGAAGTTAACATTCTCATACTGGACTGGCATTAATCCCTTGGCAGCACATAATGGGAAACTGGTGACCAATGGACCAGTGGGAAAAGAATTTTAGGATTGACAATGTATTTTTTTCTATCATTCAGATACTGTTTCTTGTCAAGGGAGTTTATTAAGTGTTAATTCATTGCCAGTGGCTCTAGCAGTATTGCTATTGAGTACAGTAAAGCCCAAAATTATTAACAAAGAAAAAAAACTTGTGTTTGATTGGTTTTTTTCTTTTTAACCTGTGTCTTTTAAAACTGTTTTACCTATTTTCACCCTGATACAAACCAGGGCTCTAGATGGGGACAGAGAGCAGATTTTTGGTGCTGATACCAGCAGTGTTGTGTGACTGAAAGGAACTGGAAAGTGAAACAGCAATTCCAGAACTGGAATAGCAAGGTCATTAATGTGCTTCCCTTCCATCTGCATGTTATTGCTTTGCTTTATGAAGGAGATTTGGATGATGTGGCAGAAATAGTTTTAATGGAGGAATTTTCCCCCTAGGGTAAGGAGCCTGAGCAATGCAGAAATCCAGTTTGTTACTAATTAGCCCTGTGCACAGAGGTGATATTTCATCCAATCTGGAAAATTTGAAGATTTATGGGAGATTTGAGAGTGTGGCTGTGTAATAATTGTTCCAACAATTGATGAATTTATCTCCTCTCTCATGAGAACATGCGGAAATCCTCACAAGAGTTGTACTCCACTTTAGTGTATGCTCAAGAATCACACTTACAGTAAGGAACAGTGAGGTGAAGTGTGTATTTTATTGCTGTATTAATTGCCATGTTTCTAGAGACAGAGGGAGGGCTCAGAGGAACTACACCACTACACTTAGGCTTTTATTAGTGATTCTCCAAGTGAGAAGTAGGAAATGTTCCTTAGAGGTTTCTCAAAACACCCTTTTTTGTATTGCCAGTTTTACATGCAGTAAATAGATTATATTCCAAATACTAATGTGCAATAAATCTGCATATTTCAGAGTTTTTTCTTCAGGGCCTAGGATTCAGGATTTTATTGAAGCAAAGTAAAACAAAAATCCAGATTTGTTGCGAAAATAGTCTTTCTGTTCTTCCCCTGGTCCTTTAGTCAGTAGCTGAAGGGTGGAAACAACATCCATGGTTGGAAACCTTATGCATGTCCCACTCTTAGGATCTCATTTCAAGCCCGCAAAAATTCTGCTGCAGTGTGGTTACTGATCACAAGTTTTCAAAGAGTACTTGTATAACCAGAATGACCCTAACTGAAATTCCTGTAGAATTCTGTTGGGGAAAGGTGAAAAATTGAACAAAATCATCAGATGACATGCAAGCTGTGACAAGAAAGGGAAATTTGGCAATATTTACCATATTTAAGTTGCTGCCCCTATAAAGTTTGATTTTTTTTTTTCCTTGTTAAATGCCAAGGGACATTTGTCCTCTAAACATTTGTGAAAAAGCAGGTGGAATGCAAAATAGTCTTTACCTAGATTTTCATAAGCTTTTTACAATATATAGCATTTCATTTGAGAGTAAGCTTCCCAAAACTGCAGCTAATCTTTTTTTGCAATTAAATATTATAACAATTCTAGCTGGGAAAATAGCACTTGGAATAATATTTGCTCTAATCTGTAATATTATCTACTTCAGTCTATGAGAAATCAAGTCAAGAAATGTGAACTCCCTTTGTTAATCTTTGTAAGTGTAAACCTTCAAAGCAAAATGTCTGAAAGGCTAATGAAGGATCAGGCCAATGTAGGGTTTAAAAATCAAAGGTAATGTACTTAATAATAAAGACTATTTATGTTTTAAAAAACATATGATCTCTTGCTGATTTAACTTTATCTCACTATCCTGAAGCTATTTTAGAAGCATCTGAAAGGGCAGAAAACCTCAATCAATAGGATTCTAAATGGCAAATTGGTTAGGGATCTCACTAAGGTGTCTGCACAGCTAAGGAAGTGTGAAGTTTTTAATTTAATGTCTGTTTTTCTGTTCCTTTCTGCAGAATAACAGTTTCTGCTATGTGTTTCATGGATTTCAGTAGGTTTCCTCTGGACACACAGAACTGTTCTTTAGAACTGGAAAGCTGTAAGTTTAATTCACAATGGTTCTACACATGTGCATTCTTATCAGCACCCCATCTTGTGAATAATACCTCTTTCACTTGTTTTGGTGCATGACCTGAACCTTTCAGCATGTACCTTTTGAACTGTAGACAGTTTGGGATCTTTCCAGAACTCAGTGAGCTTTGGGAAGGTACAAAAACCATGATGCACCCTGCTTTTTTTTCACTGGGCTGATATTCCAAGGCCTAAATCTAAAAATCTGTCAAAAAGCATGAGGGCTTTTTTCTGAGAAAAAAAAGTACAAATTAAAATAAAATGAAATGTCAATATTTGACCTGTTGAAAAAAAAAGGAAAATTAGTTCTTCTGTTACTGTGAAATATCTGCTTTTTCTCCACTGGCTCAGTTGTAAGCTGCTGGCAGGGCACAGGGCTGGGCTGCACTTGGAGCAAGGTGGAAGATCCTCTTCGCAATCTTTTTTCATGTCAACTGACAAATTGGTGTGAAATAAATGTTTCTGTGGGGTCTTCCCAGATTGGTTGTGTGGTCTGCTCTCCCTAAGAAAAGAAAGAAGAAGTGAGTTACTTCAGTCACATTGTAACTTCAGTTTGTGCTTTCTCACAGACGCATACAATGAAGATGATCTGATGCTCTACTGGAAACATGGCAACAAGTCCCTGAGCACAGATGAGCACATCTCCCTCTCCCAGTTCTTCATTGAGGAATTCAGTGCTTCCAGTGGACTTGCCTTTTACAGCAGTACTGGTATAGTAAGCCCCTCTCCTTAGAAGAGGGAAGCACAGGATAAAAGCATGCAGAATGTCTTTCACATTGAAACTCTTTGCTGATAAATGGCTGTGGGTGCTGAGAGATCAGTTAAAATGAGGTCTTGTCAGTCTGGAGCCTTGGTTCTCTTTGCATTACCAATGTAAAACTTTATTTTGGAAAAAAATGACCATAATAGTACTTGTAACTTCATGTCTGACATTGAGAACCTGAAAAAAAATTAACAACAACCAAATACATGCTGTTATGAGCTCTTGCAAAATTGTGGCTTCTCTGAAAGCCACTGGAGTATAGAATTTACAGGAATCTTTATGTCCTGACCATATAGAAAAGCTTGAAACTGGAAATCCTAAAGGGTCAAATACTAGAAAGCAAACAAGATGAATTTCAGTGTGTTTTATTGGCTAAAATATCCACGTTTTTGGAGCTGTATAATGCCATTAAAAGTTTACTAACTGGAGGATTTTCATGAGGCCATTTATTACCTATTCAGGTCTAATTCACAGTTTGCTTAATTTTCCTTGTTTATACATAAAGTTACAGGAAAAAAATTCCCTTTTTGTCAGTGCTACATAGTTTAAACTCAGGTTAATCTGCCCCAGACAGGTTTTTATTTCTCCCTTTAGATCTTTTTCTGTACTTTCTGGCAAACTGCACAAGGCTTTAGGAGTTTATTGTAGTCTTGATTTCATGCAAGGTGGGTTTTGTTTTCTTTGTATTTTTAGGTGCAGTTATAAATTTTGAAATACTTCTTTATGTAAGTAGTCTAACCATATGTCTTTAACCAGAGAAAACAGCACTCTTGCTATTGTACTTTGCAGTCTCAGTCGACTAATTCATTTCAGTTCGGATGTTGCCCTTTATATCAAAACAGATTAGTAAAATAGAAATTATTCCATTTAATATGATGAAGTGCACAACACTTTGGAAGAAAAGCCTTTAAGCCATACAGGAAAGCAGCAAATAGATTTATTTTCTGTATCTTATTTACAGGTTAGCTACTTTTTGCATTCAAAAAAGGGCCATTTAAGTTTATAGTGGCTGATACAAAATGCAGAAATTCCAGTTTAAATTATGATGCAGCCTAAGCAGTGTGGAATTCACAGCTTGATAAGGTTCTTCACCCTTATCTCCTGCTCCTGTATGAGCTAAGAACAGAGCTCCATCTTTCAAGAGCCACTGTCATGTGAGAGGAGGGCGAGTGATAGCCTGCTATCATAACTGTGCCTTGCTGAGAGCTACATCACATTTGTCCTTGTTGCAAGAAGGAGATTGGGATATTTTCCACCAGACTGGGCTCCAGGAGCTCAGCTGGCTTCTTTCTGCCGTGCTATTCTCATCAAAAAACACTTTTGCAAGCAAATAGAGCCTTGTGCACAGCAGTGCACCCTCACCGTGCCCCTGCACCCAAGGCTCTGTGCAGCACCCTCACAGCATCTCTGACTTTGCAGAGTGTGACTGCTTCACACTGAACATGCAGAGGTTCTGAGGATGAGCTTATTCAGCAGCATAAAGGTGAAAGACTTTTTTAAAGTCACAGGGACCACCGGGAAGCACCTGAATAATGCTTGTTGCATATCTGTTAATCAGAATGCTGTCCTTTGTAGACTTATACTTGGCTTTGAGGTTTTCTTTTGCTCAGGTTCCACTTGTTGTTTTGGTTTTGGGTTTTTTTTTTTTCTTGTTGGAAGAAAATTTACCCTCCAAGTAAATGATAGTGGAGAACAAGCAGCACCACTCTAATGGGAGTCATCATTCCCACAAAGCAGCTTTCTGCATTTCAGGTTCTGCATATCCTCTCCTGTGAATCTCAGTGAATGACACGTGTAGTGTTTAGGCTTTTGGAGCTCCCAGACCTCCAAAGGAGCAGCAATTTAAATCCATTTTAGAGACAATAATTTTTAAAACAAAAAAAACCTTCTCCACAACTGAAAACACAATAGAATGTTTAATATTATTTGGGGTTAATTTTAGTATGTTCTTTTCTATAGAGTCAGTCATTGTGATGGCAGAAGTGCTCCAGCACAGGCTCACGGATGCCTCTGTCTGTCCTGGACAGGCAGATGCTGTGTAGCCACCCACTTTTGCCATTTTACCTCACCGTAACCTGGTTTCCCTGCCATGGCAGGAGGTACAGCACAGATGCAGTGCTGCACAGGCAGAGCACACCCCAAAATTCACTAGATGGCACCCTGTCCTCTAAAGTGAGCGCTGGGCTGGCAGGCAGACAGCTCCAACCAGAAAAAATAGGAAGGAAGGGCTGCTTCTTGTCAGGTGTTAGTAGCAGGCTGCTTTTCAGGAGAGGCAGGGTGTTGGCATCACTGGACAATTGTATCCTGTCTGTATTCTCCTGGCAGTTTCACTTGAGGTCTATTTAATTTTTTCAATTTCCTAATCTCAGTTAAAACAGAGTACTTTAGGTATGGAGCCATGACCCTTCACTCCCATAAGTGAGACAGAATGGACAGTTTGTAAATCACTGTGTAAATCTAAGGTGGTGACAAAATTTATGAGGCATTTACTACTCCTGATGTGGATACACCACTCCTGCTAGAAGGAGAGGCCAGCAAAGAGAGCTCACAAATAACACAGCTCTCTTCTCTTCTTCCCTAACCTGTTCCTTTCCCTTTTTTCCAATAGGTTGGTACAATCGACTTTTTATCAACTTTGCACTCCGCAGACACATTTTCTTTTTTGTGCTACAATCCTATTTCCCAGCCATGCTGATGGTGATGCTGTCTTGGGTTTCATTTTGGATTGACAGAAGAGCTGTTCCTGCCAGGGTGTCACTAGGTAAATCCTTACTGTTTATTCTTTGGGAAGTATAGAATGGAGGGGCGGGGATGTTGCTGGAGTTACCTTAGCTTCTTCTTTACACAGGACATGAGCAAATGTATCAGGAAATTGCCTGAACAGCACTATTACTGCCACTGCTGTCATTACCTGTAGTCAATCTGCATTTGGAAATGGGGTGTTTGCTCAGACTGGCTTTGCTGCATTTGGAAACAGCTCACACACCACGGAAGCAAACAAAAGGGATGATTCTGCAGATTTCCTGATGTAGAATTTTACTTCACTGTAAAACCTGGCTTTTCCTTCTGTCTTCCCAGCCAAGTAACAGGTTGTACCAGGCAGTCAGATCCCTCCCCAAATCCATGGATCGTTAGTGTAGCACAATGTACTGAAAAGCTCTGCAGCTCTTCTTTTTGTCAAGAAACATTTGTTACCTTCCTTCCAACCTGGAACCAGCTGCCTGTGTGGCAAAGCCTTTCATCGTCGGGCACCTTAGAAATGTTTGCTTTGGTGTCTTAGTGGCAAGGCACACAATCTTCTGTGGAAGCCAAAAAGTGAGTTCTGAACACCTCAGCTCAGGAGAAAAGGACTAATTACAGTGGTTTTTATAGAAGTTTATTTTTTTTCTCAGTGGTGAATAAGTGGATGCCACTTCAAGGCTGTCTTTGTTGTGAATATAATGCTGATGGCTGTGGAATGAGTATATTTTTTCAAAAATTAGGATCTCTGAAGATCTGATGGGAATTCTTTAAGATATATGAAACAACCATAATGCACCTGAGTCCTGCAACTGTCAGTTTAAAATCAGGAAGCTCCTGGTCTTTCTTCTCACTGATGCTGGTCCCAGAAGCCAACTGTATGTTGCCATATTTCTTAGACAAGTGAAAAAGCCCTCAATATATATCAATCCGGAAAAAATAGGACTGAAGATGCTCAGGTCCCTTTCTATTGGCACAGTCTAAAGCTATTAATACATGAGATCTAAATCTGTTTGTTAATCTGAAAACAAATTATGACACCTCCTAGCTACTTTTATTAATGCATCTGCCAATTCCTTTTATTTATAAGAAATTTAACTTAATTTTTAAAAATAACATTTTAATTCTCAATAGGCCATCCTTAATGCTGTCAAGATGGTTTTGCTGATCATGTTCTTTATGTATGGATTTCTGCAGAAGGTTATGCATCAGAAATTCTATGAATAAAGTACATTTCATTAGCATAATCATACATAATTTATAGGAAACCTTAACAACAAAGTTTAATAAGCCTAGCTCCTTAGCCTAGAGTATATGTACATTAAATAAATTGATTTCCTCTTATATGGCATATTTCAAATTCCATCCTTCAACCTAGGAAACCTGCAAAAAGGGAGGGGGAAACCTCTCGTATGTTCCAGTGGACTTGAACTAGTGTAGAACTGGAGAAGGGCTACACTGAGACCCAGCTGACAGTGCTGTCGCACAGATGTCAAGATGTTTTCACTTCCAGAGTTACATTAATTTCTTTAAAAGCAGGGCCTGAGTTGGGTGTTGGTTTTTTTCCTGAGCTGGAGCAAACTGAGATGAATAGCTGATGTAAGAGCAGAGATTGAAAAGATGAGGGTGAAATTCTGGTCACACTGAAGCAAACAATAATTTTTTCTTAGTTTCAGTGGTGTAGCATTTTTATGCTAGATTGTTTTTAGAGAGCCATGGAGTTAGGACAGAGACGATGCATGTTCTCAAGAAATACAACTTGAGAAAGGGCTGGGAGGGAAAATGGTGATTGTTTAGCTATTCTCCTGGACAAGAAAATGTGCAGTGGTGACCCTGCCTCTGGGAGGTGAGGGATGACCACAAACCTGCTTTCACTTGTGTGTGGCAGTGCCCAAAGCTGTCACAGAAACGCGTTCCTTATGCTGCTCAGTGACCATTCTGAGCAGAGAGAGGATTTACTGCTTTCAGTATTGTGTGTGATGGGTCCTTCATGGTTCACTCCACTTTTCAGAGCCTGTGTGATGAAGTTAAAGGCGGTGTCAATCACACGCCCTCACAAAACTGTGCTGTCCAAGCAGTGCTGATGAGCTCAACAGAACCAGCATTGTGATAACCTCTCTTTTCTCTTTGGCAGGTATAACTACAGTGCTGACAATGTCGACCATCATGACAGGAGTAAGTGCCTCAATGCCTCAAGTGTCTTACATAAAGGCTGTGGATGTGTATTTATGGATCAGCTTCCTCTTTGTCTTCCTGTCAGTCATCGAGTATGCAGCAGTGAACTATCTCACTACAGTTGAAGAGAGAAAACAACTCAAAAAAAGGGGAAAGGTACAACCCTCTGTGTTTTGTTGCCTTCTGAAGGTGTCATGGAAGCCACAGGGTAATCCAGATACACCCCTGTGGTAACAGAACAGTAGCAATCCCTGTATCCACTCTGTATCTCGCTGTTTTTTAAAACTTGGATGAAGGGTTACAAAGTGTCATCCCCTCTGAGATCCTGAGAAGGTCTGTGCTTACTCTCGGCTTTTCTTGTGGCAGAGGTTAGGGATAATTTTTTGCCCCCTTTTTCCCCACTTGAGAGAAGGTAACAGAAGATAACCTTCCTTCTGTTCTCAAATACCTATCAATCAAGGTATTTTTCCTGTCTGTGAAATAGACCTCAGCATGCCCTCATACGATATTCCTCCCTGTTTCCTGTTTCTTTTTTGTCCCAAGACCAGATGAATGAGAAGGTCATTTTTAGAAAAGTGTGCCTGAAGCAGAAATAGTCACAAGTTAAACATCTGCTTTCTGTGAAGTTCTCACTTAAAACCTTCGCTTCAAGAACATCCCCTATGTAAACTCATTTGCTGGCATATCAAGAAGTGAAGAACACAGAAAGGGGTGCATATGTTGCTCACATGATTTGATAATCCCACCAAAAACCTACTCCCAGAAACGTCTGAAGTCATTTCCCACGACTTCAGCAACACAGACCTACAGGAGAGAGAGTTTGGTTCTTCTATTTCAGAAGCTGCGGCACGTATTGCCAGCCAGCAGCTGGCAATAATCAGGCAGACAAGTGTGTTTTATGACATTTTATGACATTTCCTTGCTGATGTCCCGCTCAAGGGGGCAGGCCCCACAGAGAGCCATACTGTGAGATAGCCCTGTTCTCCACATGCTCTCCACTGAGAGAGCAACACTGATGGGAAAGCTTTCTTTATTTTCCATTTTATTAATTTATAATTTGCCAAAATGGCTCCTGCTAGACCCAGAGTAACTCTTCTTTGTTGCCAGGCCTCAGGAATGTACAGCATGGATGCAGTGCAAGCAATGGCTTTTGACGGCTGCTACCATGACACGGATGTGGACATGGACCTGAGTCCCTACCCAGACCCCTGTGAGGAGAACGAGACCAGGACAAGTCAAACCAACATCTCCAATGAGGACACACCTCGCTTGAAGAGGAAGAGATCTCTGAAGGGAAACGTGGGCAGGATTATTTTACAGAACAATCATGTCATTGACACGTATTCCAGGATTATATTTCCCAGTGTATATATTGTGTTCAACTTTTTTTACTGGGGTTTGTACATGTGAACAAAAATGCTTATAAGCTAGACATTATTTTGTGTATGAGGGTTGCATCGCAATGCAACAGCGGGAGAGGAAAAGTTTAAAATTTTCCAGAAGAGACTTCTGCGTCAGACCTGGGCTGGTTTGGTCAGCAGCAAAACTCTTCATGAAAAACTCTCGTGTGTTTGGGTTCTTTTCCAGCTGGACTGTGCAGTGCATCACTGGGTGATCCCATGCACAGGCTCCAGTGCAGCAGCATAGGAGCTGTTTGCTCACTAAGGGAGTCCTTTGTTACCCCCCTGGACGGACAGCAGCTCCCACCTGAGCTATTGTCCTGTCTTCACTCCCACCCTTCCTCTTGAAGCAGCCTCTCTGTTTGTCCTTCACCTGCGCTCTGTTTTGGTCAGCAATCGGCACCAACTGCCTTGGGATAGCTCCTGTCCGTGTTTCATTTTCTGCATTTCAATTTTCTTGGGCAACCTGTGTGCACCTCAGCAGCCTCTGCCCTCAGATGGGAACCAGGAGGAAAATGATGGCCTAGCAGTGCAGTAGGGAGCAGCAGGAAGCAAGGCTGATGGGGCTTTGTAGATTGTGCATCATCAATATGTCAGGAGAGCCCCTCACCCTTGTCAGCTGTCTGCAGCTCTCCATGGGACCTCTGTTTTGGAGACATCTTGCTCACCAGTCCCTGAGGCAGCACAGGAACCATGTCCCAGACCCTGTGCACTTGCAGCCACCTCCCAGGTGGATGAGCAGCATCCCCAGCATGAGCTGTGCCCTTCACATGTCACCCACACACCTCCGTTCCCTCTGCCTCACCTAGACCTGCTGTAATCCCCTGCTTTCTGCAGAACCCTTCGCTTTAGAAACACAGGCTGTGAGACAGAGACTTTAGACAACTTTGTCCAGAGAACAAACCACCCACGCCTTCGGTTCTTCTGCTTTATGTTGCACCTGAGCTTGGGGTTTTGCCTCCCTCCCTCTCCCTTGGGCTTTTGAGATTGAATGTTCCAGTGAGGAGAAGCTGCATCTGCCCCTTGCAGCCGTGATTCCCAGCACAGTTCCAGGAAATAAAAGGAAACAGCTGTGCCAAAACAGAGACATACACAGGAAACCTGCCAGTCTCAGATGAATCCTGCATAGAAATATCTTTAGGTTCAGGCTAAGGAGGCTGAATTAAGGATGTTCAGGGATACCCACAAAAAGTGTTCACAGCTCCGGAAAAGAACCAAGATTGCTTTTGCAACTTTCTGGAATAAGGAGCGTCTTCCACTAAATTCCTTGGGTTTGTCTGTCTTTTAATGAGCTGAGTTTTTATTTACAGTCAGTTCAAAATGATCGTTTGTGATGGCAAAAATGTTGCAAGGTAAATGCTTGGTCAAGTTTACTGGTCAAGGAAGTGGGAATAAATTTGGAAACCTAAATTACTCTCTGGTTTCTTTATTCTATTTACCTACTTTAAAAAAAAAACCAAACTTATTTAATTTACTTGTTTTTCTTGCTCCCCTCTTGTTTGTTCATAGCATGGTGATGTCTCTTACTTTTTCAAAGCGCTGCATTTGTCAAGCTCCGAGTTCCAGAGCTGGAGAAGTGGTGACACAGTGCCTGCTGAGTGACTGAAATCTCAAGGAGTGAGTGGGACAGATTGCTGCCAAACAAATGTATCAGAGCTGAGACAGTTTTGGTACTTTTCCAGGAAATCCTGTCATGGAAAGCAGAACCATACCAGGAATGACAATGCTGGGAATGAAAAGCCAAAGGACCCATAGGCTTTGGCAACAGTACCAGCACGCCAGACCTCAAGCTGAGCAAATGTATAGTGTAGCTATATACAACGATACACCATCACAGCCTTGTTCCTGCACTGCCATTATGAGGCATTCTGCACGGATGTTCCCGATTGCCTGAGAAGATCCCATCTAGTCGCTCCAGATGTGTGATGTGTCTTCTAAACTTTTCAGTAACTAATATAATTGTTTTAACTTCTTTTTTTTT
>VZRL01003129.1:1075704-1124028 GCA_013397895.1 Origma solitaria | reverse complement strand
TTTTTTTTTTTTTTAATCTGCCTTACAAGAAGAAGTATTTGTTGTGTAGCCAACAGCGAAGTCTGAGCCTCCAACAGAAAAAATACCCCCAAATCAGTTCTCTTTTCTAAATTCCTTACAGGATTTGCAGCAGCAGAAGCCCTCCAGGACAGCATGCCCAGGCACTGTGTAGGCTGCCCAGCAAACTGGTCCACAGGTGGAAGTGTGGAGGAAAAGAGATTCCTGCCTGCATTTACCTTCCAGGCACATCCTGTACAGGTGCCAGAAAGCTGCAGAGCTTGCTTTTGATGGAGAGAGCTGTTGTTACTTTCAGGTGTGAATGTAACCATTGGCAAAGGGTTCTCCCCACCCAGAGTTCCAACCCTCCTGCCCTGGGCAGGGATTTCTTTCATTAAACCAGATTGCTCAGAGCCACATCCAGCCTGACCCTGAACACTTTCAGGGATGGCACATCCACAACTTCTCTGGCTGACCTGTTCCAGTGCCTCGCCACCCTCACGGTAAAGAAGTTTTTTGTAATATCCAACCCTACCCTCTTTCAGTTTGAAGCCATTCTCCCTTGTCCTGTCACTCTTGTCAATGATGATGAAACTTAACTGTGTGCTTTTACAGCAAAGATTTTAATTTTTATTTTCTGAATGCAGTGACATGGATGGTATTGAGATCAATTATGCTTAAAAAAAATCTATTGCTTGATAAATTGTAAAAGATAACAATCAGTATTTAAACGAATTATTTCTTATCTAGAGGGTGCTAGAGGGTTGGCTGCAGCTCCCGTGACTGTCCTTCTGAAGTGTGTGTTAACTTCCTGACAGGTAAGGTAATAAATACTTTCAGTCAATTTGTCTCTACAGACCGGCACGGAAGTCTTTAAAAAGTTATTCACGGTTATTTCCCATTCCTGCTGGTTTTGCAGCCAGTCCCATGTGTGGGCTTTATATCCCACAACATTTACTGCGAGTTAAATCACCACAGGCATTATGTAAATACATGCCCGTGTGAGTGTTCATCCTGATGGCATCCAGGCAGATACGCTGAGGGTACTTTGTGGATTTTTGGAGCAGAAATAACAGCTTGTCATGGTTTGTGTGACCAGCTGAGGTGCAGGATGTGGCCGCACTATTTTTAGCATCTGCTGCTACACCCATCTGCAATAAGAAAACATCCTGTGGGTGTTAATATAGGTGATGCAAACTTTTATGTCTGGACAATTTCTTAATTCTTAAAAGTTTTATAATTCTTCAGACTATCAGTACATGAGAACAAAACTTTATCAAAGCCTACTTTTTTTTTTTTTTCTGAAGTCATTAGCCAATGTAAACTAAACAACTAACAGGCCTCTTTATTAAAGGTAACTGAAATTATTTCTAGACGTTTTCATGTGCTCGGTGAGGATTCTAAAGATTTCTTTGAGGGAGCCTCAGTGGGACTCCAGAATTTTGGTCCAGGAAAAGATCACGCAGCTAAAGCCCAGACACCGTTGCATGTACGAAGTAAAATTTAATCCTTTGAATAATAACTTCAGTGGAGCTAGTGCCGCGTTCCTGCAGGAATCCACCCAGGAATAACGCGGAACACTGCCGCGTTTCCTAGCGGCCGCCCGGAAGCGTCTCCTCCCGTGACGCCCAGCGCGGCGGCGAGCGCCTCCCGCTCCAGCGGGCACATCCTGCGGCGGGGGCAGCGCGGGACAGGCCCATCCCACCCCATCCCGATCCGATCCGGTCCGGCCCGCCCCACCGCCATCTCCTCCCTCCGTCCCGCCCGCCGGGTGAGTGCGGGGCTGCGGGAGGGAGGGAGGGCAGGGATGGCGGCGGGGCGGGCTGCGTGTGCCCAGAGCGCTGCGGGGCCTCGCAGCGTTCGCCATTCCGCCGCTTCCCGGGCCGTGTGGGAGCACGGGGTGCGAGGGACAGCAGCTGCCCCGGCGAGGCGGGAGGGTCCTGCTGCTGCTCGGCTCCTGCTCCAGCCCTGCCCGGAAGGACCTGGCGGTGTTGGGAGATGGAAAACGGGAGCTGAGCGGCCCGGGGAGCGATCGTGGCCTCGGCTGCAGCCAAAGCAGCGTGGCCTGAGGGAGGGAGGGGACTGTGCCCTCTGCTGTGCTCTGCTGAGTCCCCAGCGCAGGAGGGACAGGGACCTGCTGGAGCGATCCAGAGGATGCCCCTGAGATGATCCGAGGCTCTGAAGACAGGGTGACGGAGCTGGGGTGGTTCAGCCTGGAGAAGGCTCTCCAGGGTCTTTTTTGCAGCCTTTCAATATTTAAATGATGTAAGAAAGCCAAGAAGAGACTTTTTACCAGGGCCTGGAGCGACAGGACAAGGGGGAATGGTTCTAAACTGCAAGGGGGTGGGTTTAGATTAGATGTGAGGGAGTTTTTTTTGTGGTGAGAGTGGTGAGGGGTGGCACAGTTTGCCCAGAGAAGTTGTGGTTTCCCTATCCCTGGAAGTGCTCAAGGCCGGGCTGGATGAGGCTTTGACCAAACAAACAGTGGAAGATGTCCCTGCCCATGACAGGGGTTTTGTGCCAGGTGGTCTCTTCCAACCCAAACCATTCTGTGGGGTTACAAGTGTAATAACTAACAAAACACTACAGAAAAGCACATGGTGTAAATGAAGCAGAGTTCTGTGAACAGTACCTACCTGATCAATGTGAGTGAACTGAGAGGTTGATATGATGGATTTAGGTCTGGAATTCAAAACTGACAACGCGACTGTGTGGTTGCATTTGTGTTCCTGACATTTGGGGAACGTCAGTTTTAGATCTTAGTGCCAGCAGCATTTTCAGATCTTGCTGTCAACCAGGGACTAATTTTCAGCCTAATTTTTTAAGCGTTCCTTTGCCTCATGTAGAACAGTAGCTTGCTGCTGCTGGGAATGTGCATCCTGCCGGGAAGGTGGTGATGTGAATTCCCTCCTGCAGGACTGAAGTGACCACAGGCTACTGTTGAGGGACTGCTGAAGAAACGGAGCTGGGGGATCAGCTGGGTGTCCTGCAGGGGAGAGCTTAGTGCTGCTTGGAGATATCAGATCTGGAGTTTCAGTTCCAGGATAAGGGATCTGTGTAATTAAAAGCATCTCAGTACATTGCTAGTGTTTGCTTTTCGGAGTATAGCTGCCATTTTTACTTGGAAATGAAAGCATCAGCATGTTCTAGCTCAAGGGTTGGCTTCACAAACTGGCTCAGACATGCCCAGAGTCAGTTTGAGTTGGCTTTTTGAGTTTTGCATAATGGTTCACCAGCATACTGTGTACCTGGAGAAACAAAGTAAATGACTTGCAGCTTTAAAATGAAATGTCTGTGCTTGTGTGAAAGAATTATTTTTATTCTACATAAACCACAAAGTTTGACAGCTTGGCAGAAATCAAAGCAGAATCTTGGCATTTTGGTTTTTAAACTAGTAAATTTTACAAGTTATAGGCTTGTAGATTTAGTAATTACACAGCATCAACAGAAAGGCCTAACAATGTTCTCTCTTTTGCAAACTGTTACTGTTCAGGGAAGTGTAATAAGAGTACAAGTTTCTCATCCTGTCCCCTCTCTCCACCTCCCTCTGCATCTTGCCACTAAATCCCTTAAAGCTGAGGTGATTTTTTTTTAAAATTATTTTCAGCTCTTGCTACAGAAGACCACTTGAGCACAGATTCTTTGTGTGGGTGGGGTCCCGCACTGGTAAGGATCCATTGGGTTTCATCACACGTTCTTTGGTACAAACAGCCGTGGGATTTGCGCTCCTGTGAGCAGTGCCTTCCAACAGAGCCCTTTGGAGTTTGCTGAGGTTAAGATAGGATTGGAGGCCTGCCTGGAGCAAATAGTGAAGCCGTAGCTGCTCGCAGTGTGCTCTGATAGCCCCCTGGATACGGCAGGAGCTCTGCTCTGAGCCTGTGAGCTCCTGAGCTCGTGTTGTTGGCTGACTGTGCTGGGTCTCTCTCCTCCTGGACAGGAAGGAAGATGCCCAAGAAAGGAGGGAAGATTGCTGATGTGGGGAAGGAGACACAGGCACAGTGTAAACGGCCCAAGCTGGATGCAGTTGGTTCTCCATCAGTCCTGAATTTTGAGAGCCCAGACAGCCTCTTCAGGAGCTTGATCTCTCCCACTGAAGAAGAGGTGTTTTTCAGGGAGTACTGGGAGCAAAAGCCGCTGCTAGTTCAGAGAAATGATGCCCTGGTGGCTGCTTACTACCGGTGCCTGTTCCAGCTGTCCGACTTGAAGGAGCTGTGCAGCCAGGGCCTGTACTACGGGCGAGATGTAAACGTCTGCAGGTGTGTGAATGGAAAAAAGAAGGTTTTAAATAAAGAAGGCAGAGTGAATTACATGCAGCTGAAGAAGGATTTCGACCAGAAAAAGGCAACCGTACAGTTTCATCAGCCTCAGAGATTTAAGGTGGGATTGTTTCATTGTAAATAATGTAATTAATGCTTGCTTTATGATGTGGTGTGGCTTTGCTTGAGTTGCACTAGGCATAGCTTCAAATCTGCCCCCAGGTGAAGTAGTTGACACTGATGACCTGCTGAAATCTTTACATGAGCTGTATTAAAACACAGTTTATACTTCTGCATTGCCCGTCATGTTTCATTGCTCTGATGTAGGCACAAAGTCTCATTCATGCTATAATATTAAGTATTCTTTTAAAAAATAATATTTTTGTAAAGTATTCTTGTAAAAAATTCTTTTGCCTTTTCACATAAAACTTTAGGAAAAAATGCATATAATTGATGATTAGGCATCTGTGCTTTAATAATCCCGTTTGCACCACTTCTTCCTGCTGCAAAGAGGGGCTTTTGTACCACTTCCCTTTAATCAAGGGTGAGGTGTGAAACCATGTAAAATATTTCCAGCACACTCCACCATTCTTGCCAGTGGATTAGCTTTGGATTGCACCATGGAACTGACGCCACCCCGTTTTAGCTGAGTGCTCTCAGTCTTTGTGTATGGGAAGGAGGCAGTGGTGCTACACAATTGTAAAGGACTTGGATACTTGCAGGTACCTAGATTTAGGCAGTCCTTTTTTGTCCCAAGGTGCCAACACAATCTAACTGATATGGACCCAAATCAGGACCCAAATCCACAGCTGAGTCCCACATGTAGTGTCACTGACTGATCTCAGCTTCTGGCATCTCCTGGTGTTTCCCTGTCACGTGTTGGGTGTCAATGCGTAAAGTTTCTGCTTGACTATTCCCGAGCGATTGGAGTCACTTGTAAAAGGTCTCTGACCTCTGTTATATTCTCTCTTTGATGCAAGTCCTGCACGTGTTTATTTTCTTAGGGTGTTTCGCTGTTTGTGGGATGATGCGTGGTTTATTCTCCTCAGCTTGGCCTCATTGTTGCCTAGTTTTGCAGCCTGAAGATGGTACAGAAAGAGAGCCCGCATCAATGTTCTGTTGAGGCACCAGACTTCTTGGCTTACTCATTCCTTTCACAGCAGATTTCCTTTGGTTCTGCAATGCTTGCCTTCAGGAGAAGCTTCTTCCCAGGCTGTGTGTCCCTTTGGGAATGTTACCATTCTTCCCCAGCGAAGGGCTGGGCTCTTCAGTACTGAGGTCTCTTTTTTTCTTTTTTTTTCTTTTTTTTTTTTTTTTTTAATAGGAGGAGCTGTGGAAGATCCAGGAGAAGCTGGAGTGCTACTTTGGGTCTCTGGTGGGCTCCAACGTTTACATCACTCCCCAGGGGTCTCAGGGCCTTCCCCCTCACTATGATGATGTTGAGGTAGGACAACACCACCTTGTCTGTGAAATCCTGGCAATGGATGCCTCTCTGTGTGCTTCCACCGCTCCCCCAAATAAACATTCTAGAAATACTTTAGTTTTTCCTGTGAAAACTTAGGCTAATTATTTGCTAGTGTTTCCTTATATATTTTTGCTAAAAGTGTACTAATAGTAATGGCTAATTTTAACTGATTGGAGAGAAACAGGGGTTTCCACATTTGGGATAAAACAGATCACAATGCTTCTCTCTGTTGTCTCTAAATAGAGCAAAAGAATTTAGTTCAAATGTAAATTTCTGCATTTAGATATCTAAAAAGCAGTGTGAAAGGAATTGTATTTGCTATCCTGGGGAGTAGCAGGGAAGGGGAAAACCTGTGTTGTGTTTGTCAGAAAAGCAACATGTGCCACTACAGTTTGCTTTCTGTCCGTGATTTCTGGCTTGGTTCCATGGAGTTAGCAAGCCAGAAGATAAATTAAAATGTGTGAGGGGTGGCAGGGCTTCCTTAGGCACCCCTCAAAAATTTGGATTTATGGTCTTTTGCAGGTATTTATCCTTCAGCTGGAAGGAGAGAAGCACTGGCGACTCTACAAACCAACGGTGCCTTTGGCTCGGGAGTATAATGTTGAGTCAGAAGATAGGATTGGGAATCCCACACATGAATTCATATTAAAGGTATCATAATTTAATTGCTCTAGGTGGTCTGGGCTGTGGTAGCCAAAGTAGTCATATTTTGTAGGCTCTTAGAAGTAGCTGATGTGAGCACATTTAAGGACTGTAAGATTAAAATGGAATCCGATTTCATCACTATTGCTTTATTAACTTTCTCTTTGTGCTGCTGTTTATAGGACAAGCCATTAGTAAATTGATTTTTCCTCTGTGGAGGCAATTTCATTTACTTTGCACTTCTTTCTTGTCTTGACATCCCTGCTCTAAATTTTTTTCAGCGTGGATATTAAATTTACATAGGTGAGAAGACAGGGAGGATGAAGGCTGTACTTGCTAAGTGTTTTAACTAAAAATTTCAGACAATGGTATTGTAACAGATTACCATTTTTACAGACTATTTGGCTTTTCTTGTGGAACACTGGCCTTTTCTTTTGATGTGAGCTGACCAAATTCCCATGGCACTGCTCCTCTGCCAACAGGTTCATCTCAGCTGCTTCTTTTCTCCCTTCCTGCGGCTCAGCAGGAAGTGTGAGCTGTGTGCATGTTCGATTATGTTAAAAGCTCATGTTTTCAGACAGGTGTAGAGCAAATATTGACAGCAGGTTGGAAAGTTTAAGGTGTTGGATTTGTGCCTCTGAGTGATTTATGTTATTGAAGTGTATATTGGAGATTTTATGATTTTAAGGAATATATGTTGTCAGTCTGTGTGCTCGGAGAGTATTTTCTGTGCTTGGACTACAGTATCAATTCTCTTTCATTTTCTTGCAGCCAGGTGACTTACTGTACTTCCCAAGAGGGACTATTCACCAGGCTGACACTCCTCATGGGATCTCCTATTCAACACATGTGACCATCAGCACCTACCAGAACAAGTAATTCCTCTTTATTTCTTGTTTTGTATGGCTTCCCTCTGCCAGATGATGAGTGTGAATAGTAGAGACCTGAAGCTGGTGTTTCAAGGGACTGATGTCCTGTTCCTTAAAAAAAAATCAAACCACCTTGTGGTGAGCTCTGCTTGGGTCTTTTCTGTGTTCATCCTATATGGCCCTTGTGTGGCTGGTTTTCCTGTGAATATTACAGGGACAGGACACGTCACCTTCTCCCCAGAGATGTGGTGACATGGAATATATGTAGATAACTCTTATCACATAGGTGCCCTGCTGTTAGGGACAGAATCTAAGTGTTGAGTTAGCAATAATTGAAGTTTTGGGGTTTGGGGGAAGGAGAGGAGCAAGACCATTGTTGTTTGAAGCAGCCTGTTTGCCAGGTTTTCATGCAGCAAGCTTTATTGCTTTTTTATTGCTTTTTTATTATTTACCAGCTGGAGACTTTAATGTGGAAGATAATGTTACAACTGCAAACTCGCTGTTGTGTTTAAAAAAGTCCCTCACCAGTGGCTGAAGTTGCTGTTCATTTCATAATCCAGATAAAGAGCCATGAGTTATTCCTTTCATCAGGTTTTCTCCTGTATTTGATGGTCACCCACACCTCTTCTGACAGATTCATCCATGCGAATATTTCCTGCTAATCTGTATTTTTAATCTCCTACCCCATGCATGAGAGTCAGATTTCTTTTGGCACAAGTCAGGTCCTTGTCCCCATTGTAACATCACTATCACACAGGGAAATGCTCCTGCTGCCACCTAATCAGCCTCTTGGATGCTGGGCTTGGAGTCGTTGGCCTGAGTTAGGAACTGGGAAGGATTTCTGTGATCTGCAGAACAGGCCAGAGCAGGTTTGGGTGTATTTTAGATAAGTGTGAGATGAATCTCTAACCACCAGCGGTGCCATTGTGGAAGCCCAGGATGCTGGTGCTGCTGGTAACTCTTCCTGTGGCCAGCGTGCAGAACAGGGTTTGTCCAGCTGGATCTGTACGGATTTATTGGTCAAGGAGTGCTGGGAAGCCAAGGACTCAGTTCTTTATAATGGGATTGCTGGAGATCTGCAGCCTTGTGCAGAGTCTGTGCAGTTTCTCCACGGCCGCACGAGCCCAAGGCCAGTCCAGGGCGTGACTTGTCAGGAGTTCCCTGGGGACGTCTGTCACGAGTGAGGAGAGGAGCAGGAAAAGCTTCAAGACTGCTCTTCTTCTGAGGTTAAAAAATGGAATCCTCATCCATTAAGGTTATTGGCAATGAAGTGTAAGAGCCTTCCTCTGCCCCTGCTGTCAGCAACTGCAGGTAAAATAAGCAGCAGTCCTCGTGTTTTGATTTGGCTTGTGGATGGAGGTATGATGTGGAAACGTTTCCTTGGAAAATTGCAGAGAACTCCTTGAAAATAGCCGTGGAGGAAGTGCTGGTGGAGGTGGCACTTTCAGGTATTTTTAGGCACCAAGACAAAAGGGACATCTCTGTGTGTTGGAGCAGAGTTTGGGCCAGATCCCAGCAGGCAGAGAGGTGTGCACGTGTGGGATAAGCAGGGCAGTTTGGAAAAGCAGTGAGTAGCTGCAGACACTTGCTGCAGGTGGAAACTGGAGGCAAGAGGAGCAGTAAGAAGTTGAAGATGTCCAGTTCCTTTTATTGGCCAGAGTTCTTCCTTCCCACTGGGTAGCAGACAGTGAAACATTTGAGTTGTGATGATTTAAAAAAAAAAAAGACTGTAAGTGATAATTGCTTTACATCTTAACCCTACTTTAGGAAAAAAAAATCAAGATGTGTGTTTCATTTCAGTGCAGCTATTTCAGTAATTTTTTTTCTTCGTGTCCTTTAGCTCTTGGGGAGATTTCTTACTGGATGCAATTCCTGGCCTTGTGTTCGATACAGCAAAAGAGGACGTGGTGCTGCGGACAAGCATTCCCAGGCAACTGCTCATGGTTAGTAGGTGAGGCTCAGGGAATAATGGTGCATCTGTCAGACAGGCAAAATTCCTGTCAGGCCAAGCTTTTGAATCTTTAGAAGTCAGTGAATCTGTGAATTGTTGTGTGACCTCCTTGTGGTGGTCCTGTCCTGCTGCTGGTCAGCTCAGTGTGCAGGAGGAACAAGGGTCTCTTCAACTGCACTTGCAAGTCCTTTAGCCCAGGGCCAAGGAGAGTGAGATTCAGCTTTGCTTTGGGAACAGCTTGTGGGTAATGTGTAAAAGAAACAAAAGTTGGTTTGGGACTAAACGAGGATAAAAGAGATTTTATCTTTTTTTTTTTTGTTTATGTCCACATGTTTTATGTCCAGATTTTCAGCTTGAATTCTCTGTGGCTATTTAGCAGGTGAATACAGCTGACTCCACCAAAAAGCTGAGCAGCCTTTTGAGAAGGCTTGCAGACCATGTGGAGAACACCAGGGACCTGAGGTCATCTGACATGAAGAAGGATTTCATTATGCACCGGTTGCCGCCATGTTTGGGGCCTGATTCTGATCTTTTGACTCCAGGTAGAGTTTGAAATTGTTAAAACTGGCTGATGTGATGGTGGAGCTGTTGCTAAGTCTGCCTCTTACAACTTCTAGCTTTTCATGGTAGGCCAAGATCACAGTCTGGGCTCAGCTTTGTGTGGTGCCTGGCTCTGTGTGTCTCTGCACACCTCTGTTGGTTAATTCCCAGTGTCTGGTGGGAGAGATGACACATCTCCCTTCTCCCTTACACTGAAATAGTTTATTGTAGAATTAAAAAATTTTTCTCCTTTCTTCCTCCACCACCAGTTTGAGAAGATGTGGGTGTGGAAACAGAGGTTAACAAAAAAAATCTGGCTACAAGAGAAGGGGCAGTGCAAAGGGGGCTCAATTTGTACCCTCTGTCTGGTTTTCATCCTAAGGGAGAATTTATTTTTCCTAGGTGGGAAATTGCCAAAAATAGATAGCAAAATCAGACTGCAGTTTAGAGACCATGCTATCATCACTGTGGAACCAGATCAAGAGAGTGCTGTAAGTATAAGAACCCACCCTTGTATGCCTGACGGGGGGAGTGGGAGACAAGTGAATTGTTGCTCTGTTGTACCAAAAAGACTAAAAGGGTTGTGCTGTTCTGCTTGGCTGGATCCTGCATCCCATTATTGCTGCTAGGAGATCCTGGGGCTGTTTGCTGAGCAGTGAGTCTGCACATTCCAGCCTTCTGGAGGGAGGCACAGAATTGTATTCAGTTTCTGATTCTGCATGGCTTTTATCTAAGCTTACATGGGGTAGATTAATTAACAGCAGCTAAATGGTCTCTGTAGCTCTGGATAATAGAATTCTTTAAAGTTCTTTGTATTTAAGAACATGAGTAAGTTATAAAATTAGGGTTCCTGAAGAGAGGGAATTCTCTTGGTTGCATTTAGTCTTGACTGTGATTACATTTAGTCTTGACTGCTGAGTTATCTCTGTACCTAAGTGGGTGACAGTGGCACTGCGAAGTTGTTCCACGTCGATTCTGGCATCTTACACCATGGTGTGTTTACACTGCTCCTTATCTATGAAGGTGTATTAGTATGAGGTTGTAGAAGTGCTTTTTTAATCTTAATTTAAAAAAATGGGGGACACACAGAGGATGGATTATCTTGTACAGGTTTATTTTTTTTTTGTCATGAGTAGAATGTATACCAGAACGTTGTGATTTCTTTTCCTCCATTTCATTTGGGTCCCCTATTGCTGTGAGATTGCGTAGGGTTTGGAAACTCTTTTTTAAACTTTTTTTTGCAACTGATTTGCATTGATAATGGGCATGTGATTTTTAAGAGACAGATTAGTGTCAGACTTGAGATTTATTGAGGCACACCTGTTCTTTGAGATGTGCTTTCAATGGCCTGTTTTCTAGACAGCGTCAGTCCTGTGACTCTAGGAAGGGCAGTTTTAAAGCAGAAAATTGTAAACAAATTTTGAGGAGTGTTTTGGAGAGTCTCTTCTTGCTGTTGGCTTATTCAGCTGTGAAGGTGACTTGCTTTCTTTGCTGTAACAGTGAGCTCTGGAATGAAGGAGCTGGAGCTGGCACTGGCACTGGAGTGAGATGAGTGTGAGGGTGTGGATCACCTGTAACCATTTTCCTCCTGCTGTCTTTTAGGATGAAATTCGCAGGGAGATGGTTTATGTGTATCACTCTTTGAAGAACAGGAGAGAAACTCACATGATGGGGACAGAGGATGACACTGCCAGTGAGGATGGCCTGGCACAGGTTTGTTCCTGCAACTACCCCCAAAATTTGTCTTGCCATGGTGGGTCTGGCTGTGCTTTTCAGTACCCAGTGCTTTTCATTCCCAAAGTACCTGGATGAGCTGAGGCTGCAGCACAGGCAGTGAAGAGCAGAACTGAGTAATGTGATCTCATGCTTAATTAAACATTTGAGATGTTAACGGGATTTTTGAATGCCCCATGTCCCAGTTAGCAAAGCTGCTAGAGCAACTAAAAGCTTCTCTTACTTGTGTGTCCTTCAGCAGGTCCTGTTTGAGGCTGCTGGAGATGTAGCACGTGTTCCATGGGGATCACTGCACCTCATTTCTGCCACGCTAAATGCTTATCCACTGGAACACCCTGTGCAGGGCTGTTCTCTTCAGGCTGGGGTGGGTCAGCACTGGCAGTGAAGAGCCAACTCTTCCGCTGAAATTCAGTTCAGGTCTGCAGCACAGAGCACAGCATTGTCCTTGTCTTGGCAATTGCTGCAGAGCTGATATTCTTTTAAAGTAAATCTCACTGCTCCTCAAGAGCTGAGGTTGTTCACAGGCACCTGAGCAGCACATGCACATAACAGGATGTTCTTCCTGCCCTAAAGACTCCTGCTAATGGAGGTCCTCTGTGCTTCTGTGGCCACAGACTGCATGCATCAGGTAGAAATAAATTTCTGTGACTGTGCTAAAATAATGGGGACGGTTAGGCAAGAGTGTAAATTTTTTTTTTTTTTCTCCTGTGTGGAAACCACAGGAGGAAGCCACGTGCCATAAACGTCCCTACCTCACAATGTAAGAGTTCAGCTCCTTCTCTGCTAAGATAGAATAGGTCTGGGTAAAGCTCTGTCTTTTGGAGGCTGCTCTCATAACACCAGTGTGCTGTGGGCATGGAGCACATTCCTGCTGCTGCCTCCCCACAGCCTCACACACTGTTGTGTAATTAAGTCACTGCACTTTGCTGAAGGGTTTTTTCTGTCTCTTTTTTCCCAGCAGACTCACGGGCTGCGGTTTCCTTTGTCATACTTGGATGCACTGAAGCAGATCTGGAGTAGCAGCACTGTTAAAGTTAAAGAGCTTAACCTTACCTCAGATGAAGAGAAAGAAAACCTTGCCTTGTCGCTGTGGACTGAATGTCTGATTGAAGTTCTTTGATGCTTTTGTGAATTAGCTGTTCCGCTAAGGAGTATTTCTGGCTATTAAGTATCTCTTGAGATCAAGGCTTATTAAACCAGGTTTTTTTTATCCATCCAGCCTCTGGTTTGTACTGCTAACAAGGCATTGCAAGATCTGTACTTTATTATTCTCTGGTACCAAATGTTACTTATTTTTCCACACTTTGGGGAAACTGGGCACGGGGATCTGTACTTTACTGCTCTCTGATACCAAATGTTACTTATTTTTCCACACTTTGGGGAAACTGGGCATGGGGAAGAACAGGTAAGTGAGCCACAGCTCTGTGTCTCTGGCTGGCTGAAGTTGCTCCTAAGTAATACCAATGCTGTGGTATTCCCTTCCCTCTGGAGAGCTGCTGGGATATGGAGGACATCTAAAGTTATACATGGAACAGGCTCCAGAACTATAAAACATTAACTTGGTTTTTTTCATTTGTAAAGTTCATCAGCAAGAAAACTCATTTGTTCTGTTTGATTGCCCTGACAGAACAAAAGCTTCTTGGTAAAAGCTGTGTGTGTTGTTCCCAGAGGGGGAAAGACTGTGCCCAAGAAAATCCCTTTTCCCTCAGATGCTGCCACTGCAACAAACGGTAATTTTTAACCTCTACCTTCCCCAGCACCAAATTTTAGGAAAGTAACCCAAGAAAGGTGGAATCTATATCTTTACTGTTCACTTGAGTGGGTTTTGATGAGACTGGTGCAGTTACTTTAATACTTCATTGATTTTTAATATGCAATCTCATGTAACAGCACAGCCACATTTTCAATATACTTACCCTTTTTTGGCCATTGGAAAAGAATTATTTTACAGGAATGTGCTCAACATCTGCTAAAAACTATTGTTTAGTTTGTTTAAAAAGAGACCAACCAGCAAAATGTTTCTCCTAAAAAGTTTTATACAGTTAAAATATACAGGCTTTAGCATTTTACATTCAAGGTCTCTTAAGTACAAAAGCCTGCTTGACTTTATTATGTAACACTGAGACACCAAGTATGATTTAGTCAGTCTTCATTTAAAAAACTACAGCTTTTTACACAGGCTTTTAAAATTTCAAATGGAAAGCAAGTCACATGCAGAACACTTGATGTACTCACTTATATGGAAAAAAGCTTAACAAGTGCTTTAGTTGAAAAATATATATATATATATTTGAGGATCTGTTACTCAAACAGCAGATTTATGATAATTTTAGAATGTAAAATAGTAAGTGCAAGTAGATTTTTTTTTTAAATAGTACTATATAGAACTCCATTTCATACAAAAATAGACATCCATATATTTTATTTCTATGGCAAACATAGAGTTATGTCTTTGTTTGGCGATGATCCTGTTTGAGTGCACAGCTGGCATAGCTTTTGGAATCTAAAATATCTGCCTTCAACTAACCTGAACTCTTTAAATAGTCCTAGAAATACATACCCTGAATATACAAATGCTGGGGGAAAAAAAAAGATATTTTCCATGAAGTAGATTAATTCAGTGATGCTGAAACCAGGGGACCTGAGGGACTTCTCTTCCATGTCAGGTGTTCAGAGCCCTACAAGTGTCTCTGTCCGTCAGCGGTGAGCCAGGAAAACGCTTTTCAAGCATTCTGTGGCTCTTTTGGGAGCACTAGCTACGGTTGCATAGTGTGGAAACGGAGAGGAGCCCTGGCACAGCAAGCTCTGGACCACGAGCCCTCATCCTTTGTGCCGCAGTGCCGCTGCCACGCAGGCACGGGAACATGGAGCCAGCCTGCTGCACCTCTGAAAGCACACGCCAAGGGGAGCTGATTTCTGCAGGAAGACGTGGTGTCAAGAGCAAGCGACGTTGTATTAAATTAAGGTATGTACACCGAAATGAAATACAGCTCCAATTAAAATCAGTGCTGCCAGTGCAGCTTAGCCCTTGTAGAGTGCCCTGGCCCAAGAGCAGTCATCCCTGCTTTGATCCACACCCCGATGGCTCTGTGTTAATGGTGATCTTCAGGGACACCTCCTGATTTCCAGGGAGGCCACAGGTAAGGAAAAGCAGTTCCCGAAGGTGGAAATTTGGTGCTCTTAAAAAGCAGACAGAGGCCTACCAGTATCATGTAGGGGGTGAAAGGCCCCTCTATTGCCTCCTTTCACATGCGGAGCTGGAATTCCAGTTCAAAGGTGTCCTTATGAACAAAATAAATTGCATTTTAGCAAAAGCCATGAATTCAGGATCACTTGGAGCCTGAACACAGTTTCACTGGGGATGTAAAGCCCAGCTCAAGTTCCTTGAAGCGCCTCAGTGAGCTTCCAGCAGTATGAGAGGAAGGTGCAGAGCATTTCTGGAGAGCCTTTCTTTGCCCTGTTACCTCTTGCACTTCCTGTCCTGCAAAACCTCTGCCTACTCTTTTGCATTTACCTTTCAGATGAAGCGTAATGGTGACTTTTCACAGGAGCAGCCTCTGAAGAATCAGCTTCCCTGCAGAGGGACACTGGATCAACCTCCCATCTTCCAGGCTTGTGCAAAATTCATATTCTTTTAGGAGGTGGTGCTTGGCATGAAGGAAAATAGAGAGGAGTTTTTGCTTATGCTTCCAGTGGTGTGTGACTTCAGCAGTTGGGTTCTTTTTCCCCCCTCCAGATGTCCACAAAGTCCACGTGGGTTTTACTCACAATATTTCAATATCCCATTTCTGCGAAGGTTTGTTTTCTATGGGGTGATTCATAATGATGTGATTCTTGTCATAATAATTTCCTCCTAAAATAGAGAAGAAAGTCATGAAGGAAAAATTTTTTAAAGATGCTCATAGAAGTTATAGATAATGTTTGAGAAGTGAGCCGAAGTAGGAGAAGTAGCTGAAAACAGAAATATCCATGAGGTAATGCGTTGGTGTCTGCAATTGGGTAGTTTTTAACCAGTGTTGTATTTTAACTCCTTTTCTGTGTTATGCAGGGGTCACGTTTCATTTTTCATGCAGAAGATAGCGGTCCTCCGCTCTGGAATTAATTGCTGTGAGTTATGGAATCTCCTCTGAGTCTCATGGTGTTTACTGCAGGGCAGTGTGGACCTGTGGTGGTTTGTATACATTGATATTTATGTGGTGAAAGGGTTCACTGGCCGGGGGTGAAATCTGGGCACACGACACGACACTTTTCATTGTGTCAGACAGACAATTTTCATTGTGTCTTTTGGGTCTTCCATTCTGTGTGTCAGAATGAAAGAATGAGAAAGAAAGACTATGAAAGAAGGAATATGAGAAAGAAAGAAAAGTGAGGGAGAAAGAGAGAAAGAAGGAAAGAAATCAAGAAAAGAAAGAATATGAAAGAATGAGAAAGAAAGAATAAGAGAGAAAGAAAGAAAACTGAGGGAGAAAGAATGAAAGAGAAAGAGAGCAAGAAAGAATAGAGAGATAAAGAAAGAAAAATGAGGGAGAAAGAAAAGAACAAAAAGAGAGGGAGAAAGAAAAGAGAAAGAGAAAGAATGAGAGAAATGAGAAAGGGAGAAAGAGAAAGAAGGAGAGAAAGACAAAGAAAGAAAGAAAGAATATGAAATAATGAAAAAGAATGAAAGAATGAGAAAATGGAAGAATGAAAAAGAAAGAATATGAAAGAATGAAAGATTGAGAAAGAATGAAAGAAAGAGAGAGAAAGAAAGAAAGAAAGAAAAGAAAGAAAAGAAAGAAAGAATAGAGAGAGAAAGAATGACAAAGAAAGAGAGAAAGAAAAGTGAGGGAGAAAGAAAGAAAGAACAAAAAGAGAGGGAGAAAGAAAGAAAGACACAGAAAGAAAGAAAAGAGAGAGAAAGAATGAGAGAAATGAGAAAGGGAGAAAGAAAAAAGAGAGAAAGAGAAAGAAAGCAAGAAAAGAAAGAAAGGAAGGAAGAATATGAAAGAATGAGAAAGAATGAAAGAGAGAAAAAGAAAGAAAAGAAGGAAAGAATAGAGAGAGAAAGAAAGAGAGAAAGAGAAAGAATGAGAAAGAAAGAAAGAAAAGTGAGGGAGAAAGAAAGAAAGAGAGAAAGAAAGAACAAAAAGAAANAAAGAAAAAGAAAAGAAAGAAAGAGAAGGAAAAGAAAGAGAGAAAGAGATGGAAAAGAAAGAGAGAAAGAAAGAAAAAGAAAGAAAGAAAGAGAGTTTTTAAATACCTTTAATGTCAAGCACCAGTTGCTCACTGAGGTATGAACTGATGGTTCCATCCTCATTGAGTCTCCACTTTTGCCTGTCCCTCCCATGTTCTGTCCAGAGGGCGACTTTGGCCCCAGGCAGGTCTCTGCCCCCAATGACATCCAAACAGGCATTGTTGGCCTAAGGAACAAGGAGAGAAGTGAGATCCAGGCCACACAGCCTCAGTTCTGTCCCTGACTTGTTTCAGGTATCAAACACATGGCAGTAAATTGTGCTGTAGCTCGTAAGAAGCCTGGCAAGCAAAGAACAGATTATTGAACAACTGACCAGCTGCTTGATCAAAGGTGGTGGTCTTTGTTACAGTTTTTTAATGTTAAATCATCAGCTTTTTTTATATTAGTAACAGACTATCAAGGGCAGCATTAATAGAAAAATCACTCTGTTCACACATTCTGTCCAGAAAAATTCTTAATTCTTTAGTCAATAAACTTAAAACTGTGACTTTAGACAAAACCTGGTTTCTACTGGCTTCTACTTCGAGGAACATCAGTCCCACCAGACAGGTGTGAAAAGCAGCCCAAGTTTCCCATGCAAAGCAGATTACAGTGCCCTGGACATAGCAGAGGGATGGAGGCTTTAAGAGCTTTGGTTTAAGATGCACGGGAGAACCCAAAAGCCATGCAGGTGTTCGTGCAAAGGCTGCAGTGAAAGCAAGGAGTGAAGGTGAAAGGAGAGCAGGGATGAAACCCTCCCAGCTCACCTCCAGGGTGTGGAACTCACCTCGGACCTGAGGAGCCCCCGGCAGTAGTGCCAGAGCTGGGAGCTCTTGCCGCTGTGCGGGGCTGCGCACACCGAGGTGGCCCTGATGTCTGCCAGGCTCCCAGCCACCGTCAGGTACTTGCCTTGGGCCCTGTTCCTCACTCTCAGGTACACTGCTGGCTGCAGAGGGGTCAGCGAAGAGATTTACAACACACACATATCAGGCAGGCTGAAGTGAGGGGGCCTCCCCTCCACCTTACATCAGTTTTCTAAACGCTGTTCAATTTTTGTTTTCAGCTGAGGATGTTCAGTAATTTTTTTGTTGGAAATAAATGTGCATGTGAAGCAGCTGTAAGTGGTTTTTCACGTGCAGATGGGCAGCTATAAACAGCAATGGCAGATAGGTTTTAAAAAAAAAAAGTAATTATGGCTATAGAACTAATTCCTGTGCTCTGCAAATATGCCCAGTTCAGCACATTTCCCTCGTTCCAAGGGCAGTAAATGGGCTGTACTCCACAAGATTTTTATTCTTGGGACACAAAACTTACTGGGTTACATAGCCAGCAACTTCAACCCTCATTAACTGGAATATGCGGCAGAGGGATACACCGCTGCTTTTGAACATCCACGGAAAACACCGTACTGACTTGGTGTCCCTGTATTCTTGGTTTACTCAGAAAATAAAGAGGATTTTGCAGGGCTACTGCAGGGCTGGCGCTTTTGCTCTGTTATTCACTGGTTTCAGTGCAAATAAAGAGCAAGGAGTTACACACGGCAGCTCTGCTGGAACCCCAACTCCAGCACAGCTTTTCTTCTGGGAGCTCTGAATCTCCTTTTTTTTCCGTATTAAAACAAACCCTGAGCTACAGATAACAAGGCCTCTCTCCCACCGAGCAGCCATAAACATAACCTGTATCAGTGCAGTGTTTAGTTACTCTTTACTTTGTTGTTTAGAGACCTGAACCTTTGAATGAGACTGAAATTGGAATTACCTGAGGTGAGGCAGAGAGGGAAAACCTGATGGGAACTCCATGAGCTTTGCCTCTTTTGGAAATCTAGACTACAGCACAATAAAATTCGCTCTCGCTTCCATTTATGTTAATTATGAAACAAGCCAGTGTGGAATTGGTTTCCTCATTATATTGTTATATGGCAAAACCATAAAAATAGAGCACCCACAGAACATGCTAATGAGCAATTCAGAAAAACAAAACTTGGCACCAAGAAACTGGGAATTATTTCCCTTTAGGAACCTAACATAGATCTCAGTAACCGCCACGAGAGGCATTTTCTGCTTGGGTAATCTTCCAGTGGGTCCTTCTGGCTGTCATCATTTGGCCTGATTTAAGGAGTACAGCTCACCCCGGCGCACTCTGTGGCAGAACTGATACTTGTGCGCTGAGCCCTGCCCATAAAAACCTCTTTTCCTCATTGCACACATTCTCACAGTACCTGCTTCACAGGACGAAGGGAGCCAATTGCTTTCCAGCCACTGTGTTCACTCCAGTTGGAAATCTCACCAGGCTCCAGCAGAATCTGCTTTCCCAAAAAATTACATCCCTCGTACGCAATCCACCTGGATACACAAAACAGAACAGAAAGGGCACTCGTCATCCACAGCAAAACTATGGTCAGGGCTGTGCTCTGGAAGCCCCCAAACACAGCGCTGCTAACATCAAACCTCTCTTTCTGTGCTGCAAAATGTCCTCCATTTCAGTGGGGTGACTGCCTACTGTTGACATTCAGACCTGTTTTCTGTTGGTATGCCTAAAATTTGTAAACAACACTTCCCATCTCCCCTCTCCCCCTCCATTTTTTCCCCCCTACAAATAGGAGAACCTCTGCACGAAGCCAGATGGGAATAATGCTGATTTCAGCAGGCCTGTGTCAGGAAACGAGGGAGCCACACTTGCAGCTGTACCTGGTTGTGCACATTAATTAGGGGAGGATCCTTCCTGATGTTTTTGTTCAAGGTTTTTATACAATTTCACTTGTCTGAAAACACTCACAGAGTATTCACTCCAAGCCCCACAGCCTGCTCTAGCAGATTTTCCTGTCATGAATACCCCATGGAGGTGGCTGAGTCCTGTCACACCCAGTTAAAGCCCTGGCACATACAGCCCCCTTGTCATCTGGGCATCTGCTCCCTGAATGCTGCTCACAAAGATGCACAGATCCCTTCTGTTTGTATCAACAGCATATTGTTGTGCGGACAGTGAATCCCAAAAGCCTGACTCATTAACTCCTCGGAGCACAAAGCAAATGCTGTTTCCCAGGTTACCTGTTCCACAGGTCAGCTGCCACGAACAGGATGGATAGCTCTGAGGCAGTGAGGGAACACCCACAGCCCCACAGCACCTGGAATTGCCTTTGCCCACGGCACAGGGGTCAGAGGAACTGAGAGCCAGCCTCGCTCAAGCCTCCATGGAGGCTCAGCTGTGAGCTGCCTGGAAATGAGGCCAGATCCCTGTTCCTTCAAACAAAGTCCACACCTCGCAGGTAACAGGTACTCAGGGCAGCCTGACCACCTCTTGTGTCTTCCTTACACTTTGAACACATTCCTGACTTCTTTTGCCTTGCAATGGTTTCTGTCAAGTCACGGAGAACTCACTGTTAACATTACTCTTGGAGGATGGAACAGGCTCATTAGGAATGCACTTTCAAAGCAGACATTTAGAGAAACAGAGGGAGGAAAGACTCTTGCAGTGATCACCATCTGAAGCCAGGTTGGGCTCCTGGCATTCAGCGGCACAGACAAAACTCATCTCTGCTCTCACACAGGCTGTGCCACCTCTCCCACACTTCGAGTACCCCAGCACCCTCTGCCAAGCAGATTCCAGGCTTGTGCCTTTCCTGAGGTGGCCAGTTGGCTCAGGAAGGATCCTTCTACCTAAGCCTGGCAGCAAGATGACATTGGAATATTTACATAAATCTTTGCTGTTTGCCTAAAGCTGACAGCAGGCTTTGGGACGAGGAGCCAAAACCCCTCTAAATCTGCCTTCCTGAGCTCTTAATCACAGAAAAGGCAAACAAACCTTCCAGGACATCCCACAGACAGCCCACAATCAGCTGACACCCTCTGCCTTTAGGGTACCTGTCTGCTGTGTGCGATGGGGCCAGGCTGTGGAGGTCCCTTTGCTAGGGAGCATCACAAGGAGCTCAAAGAAAGCTCAGCCCTTCTGCCCTGAACCCATCCCAGAGACAGGGAGGCAGCTAACCTGGCTTGGATGCCCAATAATGAGCAGAAAGATGCAGGAGGGGCTGGGCTGTTGCACTCACTCTCCTGTGCTTTCTTGCCATGTGATCCCAAAGCTATCACCCTTCCTTTACAGCTAATTCCTTGAGCAAAGGGATTTAATTTCCAGCCAACAGCAGCGGATGATCACTCACTGTATTTTCAGCAAGGGTTCAGGATGGAAGTGGCACGAATGCTGGGAACTGTTGTGAATTGGCAAAGCTCAATGGCGAAGCTTATGTTCACTATTTTCTCAAGAAAATTGCAGCCTTGCCCATGTGGAAAAGGTGGGGAAAGGCCAAACATAAACATAGGAAATGTGTGTCCCATTAGGAGAACGGCAGTTTCCAGCCACCCTCAGTTGCAGGATGAGACTCTGCAAGTTATTTGTTGCTGCCCTGGGTGTGGAGGCTGAAAACCTGGCAGAGACAGAACACTTGGGAGCTCTTCCAAAAGGTGAGAGATGTGGAAGAGGTTAGGGGGTCACTTCTGCAGATGTAAAATGTTTTCACAGAAGACCCTGGGTGTACATTCACACTCCTGGGAGAGGGTTAAACTAATAACAGAAGCAAATTACTGTTCCAGCTGTCAGATCCACCCTGCGCTCCTCTCAGGAGCTGCTGCCTCTCTGGCAGCCAGTCAGCACAACAAACTTCACCAAAGCACTGCAGTGCTTTAAATCACTTTACAGCCAGCTCATAAAGGCAGTCCAAGTTTACACTACCTGTCTTTCAAAATCTGTGTCTCGAAATAGAAGTTGAGAATGTCAACCATCCTATGAACAAGGCAACGATCATGAGACTGTGCATGCTCAGGGTTAGCTCCTGCAGTGCCAGACTGACAGGGGTACTTCTCATGTACTTACAATCCACTTCTCACCCACACAGACTGGGTGTAAAAACGCAGGTCCTCATTCAAAACAGAATTGACAGGTTCACTGAAGTGCAGCTCTCTGCCCTTGCAGCATTCCAGGGTGAACAGACTGATGGAAGGCTCGGCGAAAACCTGGGGGAGGAGGAAGGAGAAAAAAAAAGCACAAAGTTTTAGCAGGAATAGTCTGACTTCAGTTGTTAGACATGATGCACACATTGGCCCACTTTAGTGCAATTTCCTGAATGCTTTTGGGTTAGCTCGTGCTCCCTCAGCAAATGTAACAGCAAGGGAAACCCCAAAGCACACAGAGCTGAAACAAACTGCATTTATCAGTGGCTTTGTCATCAGAGTGGAGTGTCCCACTGACACAGCCCTGGCACAGAGAGTCACCAGGCAATGAACAGTCCTCTGTTTGCCTCCGGAAAAACTCACTTTGATCTGGTTTGTATCTTCAGGACCTTGACTGCTTTTCAAAAATCCACTTTATTTACTTATTGATGCAATATGCATCTAAAATAGTGAGGCAAAGCACAAGCCTGTTGTCCAGAGACTTTGATTAGCTGTAGTCCACTGGAAAAATTTTAGGGAGCTACAAATTGTAAAAGGTTAGGTCAACTAAAAAGTTCTCACAGTTTTTAACAGCCATTTCTATTTTTTACTTCTGACAATATTGAAGGAATAGCGCAATTAGTAAATTCTTCAGTCTCACACAGAATTGAAACATTTTTCACTTAATCTCCGTTTCTACAGTTGAGAGATTGCCTATGAAAGCAAATAAAAAGATCAGTTTGCATGAAAATGTGGTGCAGCTACAAGCTCAGCAGAAAAACAGAGGGAGCAGATTTAAAAACACAAATTCTGTGCCTTAATACGAGGAACACTTGTACAACTCTTCAGCATTTTTAACCCAAAACCAGAAGCATAACCACTTGCAGTTTACACCTGGTAAAGGAGGAGGGAACAGCTCTGACTACCTCAGTGAGAAGCCTCTCCAGCAAAGTTACCTCGTTTTAGATGTTACCCTGAGATAGCTGGCTCAGGCAAAAGTTGGGATTTCTCCTGCAGCAAAAACATGGCCTCAGGTGGAATAAATGCAAAAAATCTTGAATTCAAGTTGACACAGGCACTGAGTGATTAAGAGAAATTAATTTCCATGTTTGAAGAGGCACATGCATTGCAGTGAAGTGTCTCTGAAAAGCTCAGGGGTGAGTCAGGACATCCGAATTTACTTGACACTGACTCAGTGCCCTCGGTATACAGCTGGTTGGGCAGATTCCACCCCAGGGACATTGCCTTCCTCTGCCAAGCAGTGCAGGCACAGCCTAAGCCACGCAACACTGCATGGACAGAGAATCCACTGAGACATTCTGAAGAAGAGCTTGGGATCATCTGCTCAGAGAGATTTCTAAAGCCCACTGTAGTCCTAAAATCTAAAGTTACAAGCCAGAAATAGATGAAAACCTGTATTTTGGAATGTCAGCTCTTCCCAAGTGCCTTCTGCTGGATGGGATGGGTCAAATTTACAGAGTGTGGCTGAAGGCTCACTGTGAACCCCAGAGCAGCACACTCTGTCTGCAAGAGCCTTGGCACTGCCTGTCACCTGAGCTGACACCACAAGCCATGGCCAGCACAGGCCCAACAATCTTCACAAGAACATTGCTAACCACGAAACACCATTTGGCATCCAAGCTGCCTGACATTGTCACCCAAACCTAAACATTTCTCCTGCTGCTGCAACGCTGAGAATGTTAACAGCCAGGGCTGCCGTACTGCTGGACAAACCATCTGACCCAGCAGATCCACTCACACACCACAAATACTCAAACGAGTCCAGCTCTGCTGTGCTTGTGCTGCTCAGGCTGAACGGCCTGAGAATTCCCTGTCCAGCTGCTCCGAGCCCCTGGCACTCACACACCATGGCAAGGGCTGTCCCTCTCGCAGGGAGCCCTCAGAAGAGATCTGGGATCCTGCAGACACCAAGCCCAGACACAAAGCAGGGCCAGGCACTGAGCTCTCCCACTGCCATGGCCATATATAGAGCATGGCACTGATTCCTCACGTTCTGCGTTCCCTTCTACGCCAACAGCTGGCAGCAGTGCCTTGGCCTGGCTTTTTTCTCTGACTTTGTTTTCACAGCTCCATGGAAACTAGGAACAGTGAAAAAATAGGTTTGAGGCTGTGCTTACTACAGAGGCATCTTGCTCCCAGCCTTTCTTGCAGAATGCTGAAAAGCATTTCCACCTGTAAGGTGAGCTAAAGAAGTCTACATTTACCCATTCCCATGTCTAGGCCAGCATTACTTCAGCTTCTTTTCACAGCTATTTCAAGGAAAATACCTGAAATTCCCTGCTTTGGGAAAAGCTTGCCAATTGTGAGAATGACAAAGGCACGAAAGAATTTCTTAACCTGATTTTTATGAGTGAAGGAACTAACTGCCTTTGCTTAAACCAGCACCAATAACACTTTCAGAGATTTTGCTTGTCCTGCTTTTTCATGCAAGTGTCCAGGGAGAAACTTAAGAGAATTATTATGTTCAAGAGGCCAGTGGTTACGGAAGGCTATATTTACACAGCATTTCAAGATATGAGCAGACTTGTAAACTGTTAAATACACTGATTTACTTTACTTAACAGGTGTGGTGTTCTATGGCTAGCACAGTGCATTGTGCAGTGACAATGACACAGGTAAATCACGGAAAATCAACACACTAAAAATCTCTAGCACAGTTCAACTCAGCTCAGACTTTCCCCTCAATGATTTTTGCTTTTAATGGAGTGAGGCTATGCAACACAATTTTTCACAAATCAGAACAGATTTTTATACTTTACCAGTTCAGGAAAAACCCCACAATGCAAGCATGAAGTATTTGATATTAAACCAAGACCAGTGTGAGATGAGCTTCCTCAGTAGTGTACAGACACAAAGAAGCTGACCAAGGAGCACTAGAACTGAAAACCAAGTGCACAGGTGAATTTGCACACTTGCTTAGAACAAAAAAGCATAATTTTAACTATGGTAATTTTTCATTTTGGATGTTGTGAGAGTTATTACTAATAAAGCCCTTTCGAAAAGGGCTCATCCCAAAACCTATTTTCCCTTGCACCTTTTTTTCTTGCCAACTTAGGTTTCACAAATATTGCTGGGAAAGCCTAATAAAGGCAAAGGAAGAAGTGTAACCGAGCCATGGCAAGGGATGGTACCCTGCCCCATTTCACATCGCTGCTGACCTGCAAACTGCATTTACCACAGTCTGCACTGGAGGAGCCTCCACAGCTCCTCCATTGCAACATCCTTGGGAAAATCTTTCCTCCCCAGTCTTGGCCAGCTCAGCATTTACAAGTCTCTGCTGGAGCTGCTACCCTGAGTGGGATGGATGCCTGGCTGAGGGAGCGCGGCGCTGGACGGTGCAACGCCCACGGTCCGATCCCAGCAACACAAATGACTCACGGCCTGGCCCTGGGAAACTGCAGCTAATTCCTGTATCTGATTGCTTTATTTGCCTCACAGGACTGCTGGGAAGATTGGCTAACACCTGTGTTTAACTTAGAGATGATAATATAGAAATACAAGGACTATCACAATAACAAGAATTGGGAATGCCTCAAAAGAAAAGGGAAAAACCCCAACCAAGCGAAAGAAGCATTGCAGCAAATCTGAACCTGTGCTATGCCTTCACCTGCCTGCAGAATGACTGTTAACAACAATTCAACAGCAAACTTCATCAGCAAGCTCTTCTGAAAGAGTGCTTTGGGATTTTTAAATGAAAGGAGATGATGAGAGACAAATGACATCAGTGTCAGCTTTTCCTAAACACTCTGAGGATGACCAAACAGTCCAATCTGAATTTGAGCAAAATGGAGCAGCAGGATAAAAGCACAGCTAGGGCCTCCTAAAGATTTAGTTTGAGTATTATGCACCTTGGAGAATAAGGTGTGATGGGAAAGAGGAAACTTCATCAGGAGCTGTACTGATAGGGCAAGGGGTAATGGCTTCCAACTGAAAGAGAGCAGATTTAGTTTGGATGTTGGAAAAGATTTTTGCCTGTGAGGGTGGTGAGGCACAGGCACAGCTTGCCCAGAGAAGCTGGGGATACCTGACCCCTGAAGTGCTCAAGGCCCGGCTGGATGGCGCTTGGAGAAATCTGGGATTTTGGGAGGTGTCCCTGCCCATGGCAGGGGGTGGAACTGGATGATCTTTACGGTCCCTTCCAACCCAAACCATTCTGTGATTCTAAGAGGTTCCTGGGAAAAGGGAACACCTTCCCCACACTCCTCATGAACTGCCTAACTTCTGTGCTGCTCCTTCCTGAACAATCAGTAGAGGAAACTTATCGCAAAGATGTGCTGAGTTCCTCCATGATGCCAGCGCACAATAAATGGGCAAACAACCGAAGTGGAACAATACTAACTAAAATTTCCTCTGAAATGGGAGAGTGTGTGTGCAGAGAGTGTGGGAGCAGCACACCATACTTAAATCACAATTTCACTTTTCAGCAGACAACAGATAAAACATCCCTCCAAGAGCTAAAGGTTAGAATAAAAATTAGCCAACCTAAAATACTGTCACTCCATTGAAATCATCAAACCATCACTAGTGTGAGCTCATTTTCTTGTACAAATAATTTTGCATTGCTCTGGAAGTTACGGGTTTTTTTCTATTTTAGTTGGAGCAACTTAGTGATTTGGAAGGAAAAAATTCATTTTGTTATGTAATTAAGCTCTTAGACAAACAAATTGTATTTCTGGCAGTTTTCAAATGAAAAACTCAAAAGGTTACTTTCTTAAAAAAATTATTCTCCTTTTTATGATTTAGAGAGTTGTTATATTTGTTTACAAAGAGTTTGTTCTCATCAAAGCTGCATTTTCTATAGAACAAAGGGAATGTTCCCAGCGTGGGACTCCTCCACAGTTACACTTGCAGCAAATACACCTCACTGAAAGGAGAGCAAGAGACAATGCACATCCAGGGCTGGGTGTCGGGGTTAAAAGTTCTTCCTCTCGTATCTGAGCTACCAGGGGACACACCTTAGCTCTGAAATTAGGCTGCCATTCAAAGCTGAATAATGGAAGGGGTTCCCGATGCCACGAATGAATTCAATAAAGCTACACAACAATTCCACTTGGGAATAGGCTCTCTTCTCTCTTGAATGAGCTCACAGAAATATGCTGTAATAAAAGGGGCTCTGTTCCAAGAATTGGACAGAATTGGACAATGCACAGAGCTCACTCTGGCTGCTCCTGGCCGGGACCTGCTGTGTGCTCCGTGACACGTCGGTGCCACAGCAGGTTCCCGAGCACTGCCCTGGGCTCGGCTCCCACCCTGACCTGGGGAGGACATTCGGGAAACACTTGGGGTTCAGGGGCATTTTGTGTTTAGTGCCTTGGTTCTGTGAAATGCAAGGGCTCCTGTTTGCAAGAGAAGAACCAAACCAAGAGGGGCAGAAGCAGAGGACCTGCCAAACACTTCTTCCAGGGCTTGGCCCCTGGGAATCAAGGGCTGCCAGCACTTCCCTACCGTGCCAAACTTTGTGTTTACTTCACTGCGAGATTGCAGACTGGGGGATTTGGATGAGGCCTGTTGTTTGATGGCAAAACTTCACTTGGATTTGGCACAGCAGAGTCCAAAAGCTGAACTTGAAAAGGAGAACGTTAATCTAAAACCCAGGCTCTCAGCAGGTGGGAATGCACTGCATCTGTATAGTCCAGTGAAAAGTCCAGCTCTCAAATTTGAACTGTAAATCCTTCCCACCACACCCATGGGCTTGGTGTTTGCATTTGCTTGGGGTTTGGGGTTTTTTTCTTGGGCCTGTTTTTCATTTGGTTGGTTGGGTTTTCTTTTGCTTTTTTTTGTAAAATTTGTTCATAAATGGAAAAAAAGGACTTAATACGTGAAAAAATTGAACTGAGTAATGGCAGAAGTCTAGCTTCATGAGAGCTACACTGAAGGACACACGCCACGCAGGCCAAGTTTGTGTCCTGGGATCAAGGAAGGAGGAAGAGTTTTGGAGAAGCTGCTGGCCAGTGCTAGAGAGAAGGGGCAGAGAAGCCCCATCAGTGTTACAGCTCAGCTTTGATGCTCCTGCACAAATGAGAGCACACCAAAATGTGGAACAAAGGCACAGAAATCACACCAAGACCCCAGATTTGTATGTCCCGCGTGCAGGATGACAGAGGGATGCACAAAAGGTTGCAATCTCTTGCTCTGAAGAGCAAAATGCATTCCTGTCCAACCTCCTTGGCCATGGAGGGCCTCGTATCTCACTTGTAAAAAAGACAGAGCAACTTCAAACCCAGAACTGCAACAACAAACCCAACTGCTACTGCAAACCCAAGTGCTGCAACAACTGGCCACGTGCACATAGCCTGACCTGTTCCCAGCCCAAAAAATCCTCTGAGCCAAGAAAACAAACCTCACTCCTTTCCCTGACTGGGAGCTTGTTTAGGACAAGTATTCGCTTTAGATGTCTGACAAGGAAAAGAGCGCTGAAAAGTTATTTCTTTTTTCCCCAATAAAGACTTACATATTGAATAGGCTTGAGGGATCTGATCGTAGCAGTGGGGCAGCCGCAGGAACTGAGGTCAACGTAGAGGCCTTCTTCCAGCACACAGTGATTGTCAGTGATTTCCCCTTCGTAACACAGGAGCCAACTGCAAGAATAATGCAACAAAAAAGATAAGCTGCTCTAGCTGCTTATTAACAGCGAGTTTTTTTCAAGACCTAATACTTGCTAAGGACATAAGGAATAAAAAATTTCTTTGTTCTTGTCAAGCTTAAAGTAAGGTGACTTGAAAGGCTGGGCAGCAAAGCAACCTAAGCAGCAAAATCAAACTGTGTGGTACAGAAACCTCAGTTTCAGAGTCACACAACGTGAGTGGAATGCAGACACTTCCACTGTACCAAAGTTCTCAAAATCTGGAATAAATTCTAAGTGGAGTTAAAAAAAGAATCACAGTAACTGTGCAAACCTGCCCCAGGGAGAGCCAAATGCATAGTACCCAAACCAAGGACAGGATGAGAATTACTGAGATGCCTTGCAGGACAAAGGGTCTAAGACATGATGGAATATGATGGGCATGTGTTATGTGCTTTCAGCTGTCTGAAATTTTGTAACATTAAAAAAAAATAAAATTCATATTACTGAAAACGATGGCATGTAGAACAACAGACTTACCATCCCCGGAGAACCTTAAAAGAACATGGTATGAATGATGTAAAATCAGAAACTTCTGCTGTGAAATCTATGCATGCTCCTTGGAAATGTGTATTACTGAAAGCTTTGAGCTACAAGAACAAAACAAAACAAAAACAATGACCAGAAGGAAAATGAAAGCATTATCATTAATGTAAACAGAGAAAGCTCTACTCTCAGAGAAGCATCCATTCCATTCATAAAGATACAACTAACAGAATTAATTTTCATTTAAAGGATCTTTTACATTTCTAAAGCTGCTTTACTTTTAGAAATATCAAATGTTTCATCATCTCTGGGCCTGGCACAGGATGCTTCCCAGTGATGCTAGGGCAGGCAGCGTTACCGAGCATGAGTTCAACTGCAGCAGGAGGGGCAAAAATGAGAAGGGTAGGAGCGAAGGCTGTTATTACCACCCAAAGCACCCCTGAACTGCAGCTGACTCTCCCTACAGCTCTCCAATGCAATGCTCAGAGCAGGATGGGGAAATGCTGGTCAAAAGATTCAGGGCAGCTGGTGACAAAGTGCCTTGAAATCTTCTGTGCTCACAGTGGTCGCAGGTGGCTTTTATTTCAGAACCAGCAGGAGGATTTCTGAGGGAACTGGGAATTCCTGAAGTTCAGCTGAGCTGCTTTGGTATGTCATGGTGAAGAGCTACAAGTCCCAGGGAACCACACCCCATCAGTAAGATGTGATCATTTTATCCCGAAAAAGCAATGAGGCTGAAAGTGTTGCAGTAAAATAGAAAACAAATAAACAAACAGAAAAAAAAAACCCCCAAACAAAAACCCAACCCAAACCCAAAGCAGAAAAACACACCAAAAAGCCCCCAAGCCCCCACCAAAACAAAAATAAACCCTAGTAGGATATGGGCTATGATCCATAGCAAAGACACACAGAATTCTGTACCCTTGGCCTGCCATGGTGTAACTGAGATGGATTTCATTTGAAAGCCTGACAGAGAGGCTGGAAAAGAATGAAAAATTTAAGTGTATCAAGAGAACAGCCCATATTCTGTAATGGAAGAAAAACACCATGGCTGTTGCAAGAGCTACTTCCCCCTTCATGCCCCAAATTGGCCAAGCTTCCTGCCAAAGAAAAGAAATCAAGTGCTTTTGCCAGCACACAGTGAGGAGGCCAAACACAAGTGTCAGCAAATGATTTTATGGAAAAGTTCAGTCTATGTTTTTAAAAGAAATGAATGTTTCCTGTCAGAAAGAACGAGAAAGGCTTAACCTGGCCTTGCAGGCTAGAAGTGCTAATTGGAGAACACGGGTCAGCTACAATAAAATGAATAAAGTGTAACTGATTTTTCTGTAAATACAACTGCACTGCTGTGTCACAAAGCACCTATTTAAGCTGTAATTATATAGTATTTTCTACCCACTCATCTCAAAGCTCTTTACAAAAAGGAATATATATGCATACACACTGCCTTTCTTTCATAGGCCACGTGCTGCGCAAGGCTTTTAAAAAAGATTCACAACTCATTTTTACACAGAATGTATCTAGTAATGAATGAGGGTCTTAATTTGACAAAAGCTGGGGTGGAGCAGTGATTCCTCAGTGCAAACACTGCAATTAGTCTCCAACTGCAGCTATCTCCATTTTGTGAGGGTTTGACATCATTGTGTGAGGTTTCACTTCCCAAAAATCCAACGGACAGAATATTAAAATACCAAATGCAGGGTTGCAGAGCAATTATCTCTGCTTCCTAAATCATCTGTACAAGTCACCTGCTGTTGAAAGAGGCTTTGTTCCTGCTGGGCAAAGCTTAATTTTAATAAATAAAATGAATGGCTTTGTAGAGTCAGTGATTTCTTACACTCTATGCACCATGCTTTGAAGTTCAAAACTAAGAGACTGATTTTCATGCAGAAAACTTATATTTTAGTCTGAATGTGAAATTCTTGATATTTATCCAAAAGATTTGTCTTTTAAGTGATTAAATGTTTTCCCACAAAAACTCACTCAAAATATTTCCCCTCCTTCAAGAACTGTGGTGATATGAATGATGTTCTTCCTTCCCTAGCTCTAGGGCAGAATCCTATGAAAACCAGGATTGTGGTAAGTCAGGATGGTCATTTTTCACAAATGCTGTTAAGACTGTTACTAGAGACCACAAGAGGCAAAATACAATCTAGTACATGCCAGTATTTTAAGGTGTCTGTGCATATACACACACAGAGTTTTTTCCATGTTTCTGGAAATTAAAAAAGCCTGTAAAGCACAATTTATTGAAACTTCAAAGGCTTGACTTCATCTTAAAGGTCTGCAACACTGGAATAATGCACTCAAAGAACAGATTTTGGAAGATCCTGAAAAAACAGAACTGAAGATGGAAATAAAATTATCTTCAACTGTTTAGACCCCACTGGTTTTATCTGAGTCAGTTATTTTATCTGGGATCATTCACCAAGGCCCTCCTGTGAACATACTTGCAAGTCTTTGGATTTGGCTGCAAACTGCCATGTGAATAGGTCGGGCAGGAAGTCAGTGTTTAAGGCTGAAATAATACCCCAATTATGTCTTCAGACAGGAAACATTTCCTGCAGTCCTGGGTTAATCATAAAATGGTAGAACTGGAGAATAAAGGAGGGTGTGGTCCACCTGCTCAGTAACACAATGCACGTTATTTCCCATCCATGCAAGAAGAGAGAAATTGTGTCCAGATGACAAAATACTTAAGTTTGCTGAAACAGAACCACTGAGCTTTGAAACATCTTCTGTCTGAAAATAAGTCCTGTTTCTCAAAATAAACTTTTCCAAATTTGCTTAATTAAAAGCATGCCACGGAGAGAGCAATGTAACCACTCAGATCATCACCCACGCTAGGAAGAAAGACAGACATCAATCAAACAATGCATGCTGGACTGGAGGAGAGCCCTGCTGGGACAGAACACTGCAGGAGACACAGAGCACACATGGTGATGAGCACAGAGCAGGTTTTTGATTCAGAAGGAGAACTCAAAGGCCCATTAATGGAATATAGCCTTGTAAGGTGAGGATCAAAAGTGTAAGACCCTAAACTGACTCACTGTAGAGATTAAGAGTGAATTATAGGGACTGCTTTCTCTTTCTAAGTTATCACCAAGTCAGACACAACTTTCAGGGAAATTGTCAGAATGAATCACAGAAGATATTTATCACAGATTGATTATGATCAGGATGGGTTCAGTTAAGCTCTTATGTCACTGTGAGAAAAAGGGAACCCTAAGGAGCAGCTCTACCTGCTTGGAAGACTTTGGAAAGCAGAACTACCAGCATACAAGACTAAAAATCCCAACCTCCAGGTGTTGATGCATCTGCAGGTTTGAAAAGTGCAGTTCAGTTTTCTGCAGTTTATATTTTCATCTTCACCTCACATGTAAACACAGACCAGATACAAAGCAAAGAAATGGAAAGAAAAGCTGCCATAAAGAGAAGGATGACTGCATGTGATGGTGAATTTCCAGAAACAGGAGGGAAAGAAGAGGAAAATAAATACCTATAGAGACCCAAAGTCACTCAAAACCTATTGGACTGCTTGCATTTTTGGGGACAGAACACTGAAGGGAATGATCTGGCATAAAGCAAAGAGCAGAACATCACAGGCTTAACTTTGATACACCCACCAGCTTCCTCCATCAGTGATCTGCTGCAGGAGGGTGACAACACTGAGGTATCACCTGAAATTACTGAGATATCGTCTGAAGCAAAACATCCAACATTACCTGTGTTCAATTATTAAGTGCAGTTTAGTACTAGAGACTGTTAAGTAATGCCAACATACCAAATGTGGAGGCTCATTCATCCCAAGGGGCTCCTGCAATAATAAATACATATACACGCATTAGAAAACCCCAACATTAATTACAATTCATTTCCTAGGAGACATGCCAAGTTGCCTGAAATTTGTCAAGCATGAACTCAGGAGCAGAGAAATAAAACACTTCCCAGGCTCTTGGCATAATTCTCTTCCCTAATTTCTGCCATGAGCTGCCTGTGAGCTCACAATTACCTGCCTGATTGTTCAATGCCTTTCACACAGAGAACTTGCATCAGCATTAATTAGCTCACATAATGTGGATTAGAGTCCATGTAAATGTCTCTGCATTTATTTTTGAGGCTGTTTCTTGAAAAAAACCAATTGAAACCAATAGAAGACTGTGACACCTCTCTCAACATGTGCTCTTCAAAACAAGGTTCAAGTATTCTTTTCACATTCCTTTAATTTATTACTTATTAATAATTTATTATTTATCATTCAATACTTATTACTGAAGATTGTCTTTGTTTTGCATTAGGGTTTTGACAATTCTGGCACTAATCTGTTTGAGTGAGTTGGCACTACCTTGGATTGAATAATGGATTAAAAATGTTTCCTGTCTTTATGCACTGTATCTATTACAAATATTTAGCATAAAAAAAGAAAAAAAAAACCCGAACAGAATTCTATTATGTAACAACACAGGCCAGATAAATTCTCAAGTATTTTTAAATACATTATCTATTAGGCATTATAAATTACTATGTTTTAAGGCAAATTAATCTTTCCAGGCCAGGTTATTTTTTCCATGTATTCACTCTGCCGAAGGGAAATTCTTCTTATGAAGTTTCCCTGACAATTTTCTCAGAACACAGAAAGGTGCTGAGTGTCCATTTCAGTCTCTATCCTGAACAGACTCATTACGCCTTTCATGGGGGGCAAAATTGTTTCCAAGCAAATAGACAAGATATCATAATGTGGGCTCTCCTGTTTAATTATTATGGTAAACTCTGAACTCCAAAGGTCTCACTTCTTTTAAGTTTTTCTCTTAAAGTTCTGGTAACTCACCAACTTCACAGGTCGAATTGACATGATGGTTTTACTAGATCCTCCCCAGTCAAAGAAGCATTTGTATTTTCCTTTCTCCAATACGTATTGTTCTCCACAGAAATATTTCTGCTGATATGCCACCCACCTGGAGAACCACACAAAAATGAAACTGAAAAAACCCACATTTTTCTCTGTGGTTTGATGACAACACCAGCAAGTCAAGCACAACAAAAAGTCCATCTGGCAAACAGTGCAAGCAGCATTAAATCTGATGAGAGGCACAAAAGCGTCACACACTTGATTTTCTGCTTTTACCTACTTTGACAAACACAAGACTTTGGCTGTCTGTCTTTCCATCAAATATACATTCATTGAGAGATGATTTCTGCTCAGAAGCTCAGAGGCAAGACATTTAATTGATGACTTTTTGAATCTCTCTCAATTGCATCTTTACCTGTTCAGCATCCTCCAGACAGGGCTTTCTTACAGCTTGTCCAGTTGGATTTAAGAAAAAGGGTGCAAGGAGCAAGAAGTAACTGAGGAAGGCTTGATGAGATAAAGCAAAAGCCTGCAGCTGTTGGCAGTTCAAGCCTCTCCCACCCTGCTTTTCCTGTTGCAATTTGAGAAGAAAAAGAAACTTCCAACTAAAGGGTCCCTCTATCCCTACACAGTGGCAGAAGCAGGTGGGGGCTGGTTAGAGATCTATTAAAATCAACCACTTTTGGTGCTGCATTCCTCTCTTACTCACCCACTGATCACTTATCACCCGCTGATGAATCTCTTTGCTATTAATTGTCTTTTTTAGCCTCCTGGTGCTCTCTGTTACCACAGCCCCTTCAGCAGCAATTTCCAGAAACTCACTGCATCTGGAGAGGGAAAGGCTTTTTTCCTCCCCACCTCAAAATCTGCTTTAAAGCAATTTCCAGCCAGTTCTGCAAAGCATTTCCCCCAAACCTTGTCATGCAAAACTCTGTGAACTGCATTAATCTTGTCTTACCACCTTCAGGATTTTGCAGCTCTCGTTTGTATCCCTCCTCTCCAAACTGAATCTCAGCCTTTCATTCTTGTGTCTAATCCTCATGAGACACTAATCACCAATCCCTATGTAAGCAGTTAGGTCTCTCACTTAACAGTTCCTGATCCCCATCACCACTAGGGTAGGTATGACAATGTTAATACTGCACTTTTAAAATTCCTATGAAATGTCTGGAATTTTAACCCACATGATCCCATCATGCTCTTTTCCCTTAATGTCTTTTATGTTTTAGCCTGTGATATTATTTTTCACGCACAGTACCGTGCCTTCCAAATAATAGCCTACTCTATCATTCCAATAGGTACTTTTAAAAAGGCTTTTAGATCATATCTTATCTTCCTGTGAAGATCTTCCAGTATCTGCTGGATCAGAGCTGCTTTTTCATGCCAAGCATTCTAGTTCCCCCACACTAATTTTTAGGCTTCTAGTGCTTCTGGGGTTTTGTCCTTGCTCCATCAGGTAATACTGCCTTTCTCTGCCAGCAGACACTGTGTGTGGTGTAATTTACCTTATTTATTAAAATTGTGCTGTTTATTTTCCTCCCAAACTTCACATATGCACACCAAAAGTTAGCCACCCTAGAAATGGTATCAGAACCAGGTACCCTTCCACACCTGCTGGATTAACCCCCCTCCTTTCAGTTTAAATAGTTCTAGAAAATGTATTACAATTTTCAGTGCCAGCAGTCTGACTTTATTACAAATACAGCAAATTTTGTCCTTTCTGGACAGGCTCTACCTGTCCAGAAAGTTATACCAGTTCATAAGGTATCTAAAATATCTCTTCTGTGTTACTGCCAAATCTACTGTATCATGAAATTATAGTCTGTGACATCTCTGGAGGGACATCACAACCTTTCTCTAGGAACAAGAATGCTCAAATCCAAGTCAAAGTGTAGGCATGAGAGCTGCAGAAAACTAAAACTATTTCTTCCCTTCCATTCCCCAAGGAAACTTAAAAAAGCATTTTTCTCCTCCATGCATTTACCACCTGTACCATGTGGAATATATTCTGTCAAAAGATGTACCCAAATGCGCACAGAAATGCTTAAGAGCTCCACCCATACATTTTGGCAGACTTACACTCCACTTTTCACGAGAATCGACCTCGTCTCGGGGCCAAATCCAGCCTGCTCCAAATCGGGGATTTCTTCATTGATGATGTCAAATGCTTCCCCATCTTCATCATCAGACTGGAAAAGTGCCACTGAAGACTCTATGAAATCCTAAAAGGCAACACAGGAGTTAGAAGACCGCCCCAGCTCAATGACTCCTCACAACATAAAACATTTTGGAAAACAGCTGTAGCCAGAAAGACAGTGTTTTACAGAGCAGCGAAGGGGCTTCGCTCCCTGCTATGGACCTTCATGGGATATTTTGGCATGGAAGTTCTGGAATAACTGGGAGCCTGGCAATCTGATATGGCCTTCAGTGGTTTCCACTGAAGAGAGGAGGAGCCTGCTGCCCCTGAGCACCACCCCTTCCTCTTTGAGGATGGCTCAGAGGGCAAAGATGGCCCTGTAGGAGGGAGAGGAGTTGGGGATTCAGCACTGATCTTCCAACAGCCTCAGAAATAACTACTCCAAACACGATTATGACTTTTTACTTCAATTCTCCTTCCTCATCCCTTCCCAGCAACATGGCAATAATTATGGAGAGGAAAAGACTGGGCAAGATCACCTTTCCAGCACATGGGATTTGTACTTTTTGGATACATCCACTGCAGCTATAAATAAATCCTACTTAGCACTGTCACATTCTCTCTTACATAGCTGTGCGACAATGCTTTGTGCTTTCAGCCAGCTTAGTTTCTTGCCCAGATTACTTGCACAGCTTCAGATTATTTGAATTTGGGTTTCAAACCTTCGGCTTTTCAACCACTTAGCAATTTTAAGCACACAGTTCAGTTGCTGCTTGGGAACGCAGAAAACAACAATCAATTCACTTTATTCCTTTCACTTTTAACAGAAAGTATGAACTCAGTTTTGGTGTTTCTCAGCCATTCGGCAATGTTGTAATAAGGCGAAAATAAGTCTCGCAAACAAGAAACAAAGGCTATCAAGCAAATAGTGTGTCTGACAGGGATCCATAAACATGAGGACACCACCATGGGTATTGCTACACTAAACTGAGAACACTAAGACTTACAACTATCAAAAAACACGTAGAAATTAAGGCCAGTCCAAGCACGCAGGCACATATTTGCTCAGGTGAGCCTGATCAAACAGTGCTTTGGAGAACACCATGTCTTTCTACAGGATGCAATCACAGCGAGCAATGAAAATCAATTTCAGAACGAACACTTGATGTGGCTCAACTTCTCTGCACTGTTTACAGGACAGAAAGAGGTGATGGAACAAATTCTGTAGTAAAACTTTTCTTACTTCCTTCTTTCATTTTTTTAAGCTGTTGCAACTACTTCAGGTATATGCTAGAAATTAAAGTGCCAGGTCTAGAAAAGTCATCGTGAACAATTGCAGCTTCAGATTGCTTTTTAGGGGAAAGAAACAAACTAAAAAACCAGCCAAGCTAGTGCAGTATTAGTGCAAATGAAAACCAGCTACTCTTAGCGGTCCCAAAGCAAAAGACTTTGGAAAAATACCCGAAAGGTCATTTAGATCAAATCTACACATAATTTCCTTAACTAAGTTTAAAATACTGAAATATATCCACAACTGTGATTAAATCTAAAACATCTTTCAAATTCAGCCATCATTCTGTCCTCCCTCAATTTCCACTATGGCTTCTCTTACAACAAAATACTTTGGAAGAAAAGACTTTCAGACCAAGGCAAATCATTCCAGACTTGAAAACATCACTGGGAAAGCTCCAAAGGCAACATACTCTGCTCCACTAAAAAAGCAATGTTGCTCTCGCACTGATCGTGACAGCCACGGGAGCATCTGACCAGCTCTGCACCCTGCTAAGCCCCCGTGACAGAGGCTCGTGAGGCTCTGCAGAGCCATTGATGTGCCTATGCCCCGAGAGGCACACAAAGGCTCCTGATCCCTCTGTGCTGCAGCTGACTCAGGTGGCCTGGGCTCAGCAGCTCCAGCTCCCAGCCCCACGAGCTGGCCTCCATTGTCTGGAGCTCTGGGGTGGCCTCAAAGCCAACACAGCCGAGGTCAGCTGGCGTGGTGCCCCGGCAGAAAAAAAAATCCAAGTCTGGCCGAGCTGGCCCCGAGGTGAGCCTGCCAAGAGCAGGGTCAGTGCCCAGGGTCAGTGCCCAGCCCCACTGCCCACCCAAACCGACCGTGCCTAACACGGCTCCGCGACACTGCACAAAATCCCACGGCTTCTGCAGAGACTCTCCAATTCATCGGACTAAACCACAATCTCTAGGGAAGAGCAATAAAGATCTGACACCCAGGAACATCCCTGTGGATTCTGAGACCACTGCAACCTTTACCTTGCAACCCTGAGAGAATTCCTGAGCCAGGACATTTGCTGCGCAGTGAGGGGCCTTAGGCACACCGATTTTGGATTCTTGCCCAGTCCCCTTGAAACTGAACGTTTGGTACTAAAATATTTTTAAAATCCTGACCTTAAGTATTGTGTACAAAGTCACAAAGGGAGCATATGGCCAGGCTGAACACTGCCCTGTGTGCTGCACATCGCAGAGAGGGAGGCAATCTGCTGGTCAGGCCAAACAACAGAATGCCAGGGCCATTACTCATTTCGTTGGCAAGCAGCTCATTGCCTTCAGTTATGCAACAAATTGAGGGGAATTATTCCTTTTCACATCTATTATCAATAGGTAAATATTTATACATATTTATAAGCCAACTGGAATGATATATGTTTTTAAAATGTTAATGACTTGAGCCTTCTGACTGTTATAGGTGCAAGTAAAATTAAATACATGACATGGAAGGTCATTCTTGCTACCCACATGCACAATTTTAGCTTGTATTTATGTCCTTTGCCAAGAGGAAAATCTAAAAGACCAAGTGAAGTTGCTCAAGTATCCTATATACAGCTGGAAAAGAGAGGAAAACTAAGATTAGTCATTAATTGGATAGGATTCTGCACATTCAAAGTGAGCAATCTGAAGACATTTCCTACCTATTTTTTTCTCAGAAATCCGAAAATAAATTATTTAGAGAAGGATATTTTTCTTCAATTCCATTCATCCTCCTAACTTTATTTTGACAGATTCTGATTATAAATACAGCTTTTGCTAGGTGCCTGTCATGAAAAACAAACCTGCAAAGTGTGAATTTAAGTATGGCCTTCTTGGGTTCACATTAACGTCTTATTTAAAAATAAAGACTGTTGAGACAGTGAGTTTGCTCTAAATGCTCAATCTTCACAAAATTCCTGGCTCAGGAATATCACATCTCCTCAAATGAGGAGAGGAGCAATCTGAGTATACAAAACTGAGTAATATCAGAGTGAACAATCTTAGTCTCAAAAGAAGTTAATCTTTGCAGCTGCATTTAATGCTCACAGAGTTCCCATTATAAACAAGCAAAGCAAACCAAACAAAAATAAAGGAAATGATAAAGAAGTTCTAATCTGACGTTTCCCCATCGCTAAAAAGTCTAACTTTGCTTCCAATACTGATCTCTTATAAATAGTTTTTACTATTATTTCATCCTTGCCTCCGTTAAACACGTTTTAGTAGCAGGAATTTTTTTACCGTGATTATTTTTGCTGCCAGAATTTTCTGGCAGAAAAATCACAGACAGAGGGTAATGCTGTTTTAAGGCTTGCAACAGCTGCTGCAATGAAAAGCTATTTTTATTTTAATAAAGAGCTACACTGTACACTTAGGCACGTTATGCTTTTAAGAAAATTCCGTTTGAGGGATTCAAACAGCTCAAGGTGCAGAAGTGAGGTACTTGGAAAATCTGGCAGGTAGACAAGGAATTCCGCACGATACAATTTTTGTGCGAACTTCACAAAGACGATTTGGGACCTGATCCTTCTTAGCAATGCACACAGTGCAGTCTAAACTTCAGCCACTAAGAAAAGAACGAGGATGATCACGGGCGAAAGACGGAACGACCAAACCCCAGACAGCTGTACCGCATCCAAAGAACGACCTATGGACAGATCTGTGCGTAATTTGTATGAAATCCGTGTAAGTACTCACAGCCTGCAGGAAGCGGACGGACAGGAGGGCACTGTCAGCTCCCCCCCAGGAGTGTCTGTCTGCATAATCTCCCTCCTCCAGCAAGTACTGATGGCCTTTGTAGCGCTCCTTGTCGTAGGCAACCCATCTGTGGCAAGCACACAGCACAAGAAAGAGAAGTGAGGAGAGGCAAAACAACCGCACATGTGATTTTCTGTAACGAGTAAGAGAACATCCCAAAACCACTAAAATGAGCATCACAGACCCAGCCCACGAACAAAGCCATGCTTGTTGGGAATCACAACAGGCACCCAAGAAGTGTTCTTTGTGCATCAAAATCCCCCCGTGTGATTCTTCGGCCAACAATAGTTGATTTATGCAATGCTTCTCCGCGTACCTCCTCTCGGCCAGCCACATTCCCAACACCAAGATTTGTACCTCGGAGCCCAGCCTGCAGCTAGATGCCAAAACTTTCTAAGCCACCAATTGTCAATGATAAAAAAACAAGCAGTGGATCTCTCCACTGTGCTAACAAATGATGAAAGTCCACCCTTGCTGGAGCTGGTGACAAAATTAACAGATTCCAGCAGAACAAGATTTCACCTGCTTATATTGGGGTTTTTTTTGCTTATATTTAAAAACATAAACATATAAACAGACAAGCAAATTGAATATATAAATCATATTGCATATGGAATATGTTTTAGCACTAAATAAATAAAATGTTTCAAAGTATTTTGAATAAACAGATAAGGCTCAATTAAACGTAGGTGTTTCCATATCAACTTAAAAAGCTCTAATGGATCTTAATTTGAAAAAGTGCTTTCCCCTCCTTCTTTCTTGTAAGCATTTCTTTCATTAAAGCTCCCTTGTAAATATTAGAACTGCTGTACAAATTCTGTTGGCAGTGAAATCTGGCAGGCAGGGATAGCTTTAGTTTTACTACCATTTGGTTTACATTAATTCAGCTGTTTCGTTACCACAGCACTAAAAATAAAAGCCACCACAACTGACAGAACAATGTTTTTTAATAATCTGAGGCTTCCCAGATAGCGAACACACAGTGCACTTATGAACAGATTATCTGAGTATTAACAATTAAATTTGTTTTGAATTTAGTGCTCATAAAATTCTGACAACAGCCTGAAAGGATGTATGGTTATTCCATATTTATATTGAACTGGAAAATCCCTTAAGAAACAAAAGCACGATTTTCTGAGAACTGTTTCATCACTAAGGTTTTTGGCAGAAGCTTCCCAACAGCAGATTCCCAATTCCAGATAACATGCAGCAGGAAGTAGGTAACAGGTGGCACAGGAAAACCATTAAGACAATAACACAGTTTGGAAGTTTCAGAGGTATTAAAATGTCAAATTGAAGACCGACCACACCTACCCAAGGTCATTTCAGCAAATTAAATAGAGGCAATCAGAAGCATAAGGCAATACAAATGAAAGCTCTGTGTGAACCAAGGAACAAAGTGGCCACATTTATTGGCATCCTAATGGCAAACACTGACTTCACACCTTTCACACATTTAGCTTGGTAGGCTGATAACTGACAGAAGAAATACACACTCCTTTCTTTTCAAAGCATTCACCTGTGGAAGGCTCCAATCACCCCTTAGTTAGCACTTCTAAGCATTCAGTTGTGTTACTTGCCTTTAAAATAGATAAATATAAAAGTGAAATATACTCACACTCCACCAATGACACGCAGTGATCCAATTTCCTGAAACTCCTCATCACTGCCGAACAGTGCTGGGACAGAAGTGATGTTTTCTGAAAACTCTTTGGACCATCCTCCAAAGTGGGTTTTCTCATATATTATTATCTAGAAAACACGATGTTGAGCTTAATCCTTCAGAAGTAGACAAGAAGCCTCTCCCTGCACTTTGCTGAAGTTATTTTCATGACTGCAGTAACAGCCCCTTCAGGTTCCTCGTCTGCTGAATCACACAGATCAGCTATTAACAGTATTTATATTTGTTGCAGCATTTATTACAAAAACACCTAAGTCATGCATGTAATTAAAAGCTACCTAAAGCATTAGCGTTTCTGTAGAAAAAGGAGGAAAAAGGAGCAATAACTCTGGATTAGCTTTCAGCTTATCAGATCACAGGAGGATCATGGTCTCACCCACAACTCTTGTACTGGGATAGGATGGAAGGGTCCTATTTCTGTCCCCTTCCTCCTTTCCCTCTCCTTTTTAAAAAAATCTTGGTATGTTAAATGGGAAAATCTCCACCAAGCCCTTTATCATTACAGTGACTAATGTCTCAAGTCAGAAAAACTCATTTTATAGCACATTCACCTTTTCCTACTATATGAAAAACAAACTACTACTACTTTTACACCTCATTAAGCACTAAGGGAACCTGACAGCATTGGTGAATTTTTCCTCATCAGCAAGCATGGAATAGTTATCAAACATCACATACCGAACAAAAGGAAAACAGCTTACAGAAAGGTTTTGTATTCTCAATGTTCTTGTATTTTATTCTCAGTGCCCTTTCTTACCTTGACATTCATTGGCATTTGCACCTTTAGTCCACCCTAAAAACAGATGGGGGGGAAAATAGGAAAATATTAAACTTGAAATTACCCTTTGACATTTGCTTTATAGTACCATCAGAGCATGAAGTCTTTGCAATTACATTCACTACTTTCAGTGTTGGCCATAGATTTCAAAAGGCCAGGGACACTATAAACCTGACCTACAAACAAATCTGTGCACTGACAAGCCTCTAAGAGTGCAGGCAATTAAAAAAATATCCCTTCATTGTCTAGAAATCTAGAGTATATATTTACCACGTTTTTAAACTAATTGATATTTATCAGTTTTTTAAATTCACTTTTACAGTTTTATTGTATGTATTTCATATTTCTAAAGGACGAATGGTGGAACACTAGCAGAGAGAGAAAACAGCAGGAGAGAGAGAAAATATAGACTGACATATTCATGTTTATGGTCAAAGAGCAAATACAACAAATGCATCTTCTCTGGAAATGTTAGTGAATGATGTTCTGTGAGGGAATAAGAGACTGACCTCACTTGAGTGCCTAAAGAGACTGCCATTAGGTCTTACTCCTTCATGGCTTTTAAACTGTCTTTCTGTAGGCTTGCCTTGCACACAGCAAGATTGGTGTTACACCCCTTCACATCTCTCTCACACGCAGATCCACATCCTGTCTATCAACAAGAAACAGCTGCACCTCCCAAGATTTTTGTGTGCAGTCTGTGGTCAGAGGAATACAAGTGGGTAATAAACTCCTTATCTGGTCCTCCCTCCCCAGTAGACTCTAACTGAAAAAAAGAAAATCTAACTGTAAACTGAAAAAATCTAACTGCAAAACTGAAAAAAAGGAAAATCAACAAATCCAGGAGGGCTTTTTGGTTAATGAATTGGTGTTGGCTGCAACAAAATGAAGAGCCTTTCAATCCTCTCTTATTTAACCTCCTCCCAACAACAGCAGTTTCCCAGGAAGATGAGAGGTGCAGAAGCCCAGCAAGCCACAGTGAGCAATGCTAACACACCTTACACACGTAAGGATTAACCCAGAAAGAACATCAGGACCCAAGCTGTATTCAGGTCAAAACCTTGGGGAACGCAACAATAACAAAAAGGAAGGCACACAATTTATTAGGGAACTGTGAAGTCCTCACCATTCTTAAGGGACGCAGAGATTTTACATCAGCTGAAGGAATTTCAGAGGGTGAACCACCTTCTTCCAAAATTGTCATCTCTCCCTTGTAATTCAAGTCTGAATAAGCAAGCCATCTAGAACAGTAGGGATAAATGAGTCAATACGTTCATTAATTAGATTCCAAATGCAAAGATCTTATTAAAACTATTTTCCTTTCTGTACTCATGAGAGCTGGATAATGTTTTAGATACTGTCAGCACATCAAAACAAAGCCATATTTAAATATGCTGCCAACATCACTGCTAAGATTTCTGATACTTTTTCTCAGACCAAGCTACATAGCAATGAAAGAAGAAAATTACCAATTTATTCACTTACTTAGAAAAGCCAGCTTGTTACTCTCTGAATATACAAAGAAAAGTCAGTACTGAAGATGAGACTTTGCATTGGATTTTATCTAGGATTGCCACCTTATGAATTAAAAGGTTTCTAACATCAAACCCATTTAATTTTTTTCAGTGGAAGCTACTAATATGAGATTACTTACAACACTCCTTTGGAAAGCTATCGTAATTTGGACACAGGATTAAAAATGCTGAGAGTCCTTCCGACTGTTTTAAATCAAAAAGAAAGCTGAATGTAGAAGCTGGACACAGCTTTAATAGACCACACAAGGAATGGAGGAAGAGGCAATATGGAAAGCCATTTTCTTAAAGCTACCAAGTTTTGTCAAAACTAAGACAAAACTCTGGTTTTAATTCCTTCACCACCTCAAGCTTCACAGACATATTGTGAGATTGTGGGAAGGAAGACTTGGCTCGTGTGGAAAGGCAAGACTCTTGTAAGAGAACAGCCAATGTCATTCTGCAGTGATTCATGAGAAGAGCCACACAACTCCCAAACCCCAGGAACTGTGAGGTGTTGGCCACTCACCCAGGAACCAGCCCTATGCAGAAATTGCAGGGAATACAGGAATTCTGCTCAATACAGCAAGTGCTGGGCTACCCAGGGGCCTGTGTCACATTGCATCACCTCCCTCCAGAATGTCAGGATATGGCTGGAGCTTGAGAAATGCTTGGATGATGTAATAGTCATTCTCTGGTATTCAGCCACAGTGTTGGAGTTATTACGGGGGGGTGACCAGGGAGACACTATCTATTCTCCAATGAACTAAAAGCTAATTATAGCTGAGTTGCTTCTCCTATTTATAAAGCTACTCAAATACGAAATTACTGAAGACTTCTGCCAGCAGCTAGGAAAAATGCCTTCAAAAATTTGGTTCCTCTACTAGGAGCCCATAAAGCACAATGCTGAAGTGTAGAGCTGGCAATATTTAGTGTATGCTTACTGATTTGTAGCAAAACCCCCCAAATGTTGCTCGTGCTGCTGACTGATTTTCACCCCACATCATTACTCTTCTACCTGCTGGCAAAGCGCTGTTTAAAAGGTTCAGAACTCACACTCCTGATTTGACTCTTATATAAGGGTTTTTTTCCACATCCAGTTCTTCTAAATTGGCAACTGCACCCTGTATGCAGATGGGAAGTCCCTCTGTAGTGCCAGCTGCCAGGCAGAACTCCACCTCTGGAATGCCACACTCCTGTGGAAACAAATCAAAGGGTAATGTTTATCCACACTTGCAGACTCTGCCCTCAAACATTCCCTTTTCCCCCCTGACTTCTCACCCTTGTCCAGGCTTCATATGATGGAAGGGTTTTATTCGTTTTTAAATGGAGACGCGAATTTTAGAAAAGCCAAGGGAGGTAAATTTTCAGCTCCCACAAATTTTCAAAGAAGAGATTTATGCCTGTCAGGCTACTTTCAAAAAGGACAGTTTAAATATTCTCCAAGTAAAGGATCGAGCAGTATTTTAATATTGAGTTTCTCTTTTTAAAGACAATGCTTCCATAACACACATACAGACACACATGATGCATGCATTAACTAAAACTTGGCAGAAATGTCTACTACATTCCCACCTCTGCCCCTCCATAACAATTAAATTCTGTAATGTAGAATCCAACCGGAGTATCAAGCCATACAAGTTCAATTTTCTGTCGTGTTAAGTAAATCTACAGCATTTTACATGAAGGAAGAAAAAAATACCAATATCAGAACACATCTATTTTGTTAAGTAGACACTTCAGCAATTTTGCTGTTACTACAAAGCAACAACCTCTATTTCCTTGCTGGAGGTTTACCACCGAGAGATACCATGCTGGACAACAAACTTGCTGACCACATGCTCTCCTCTAGAATTTGCGGGGATTTTATTGAGCCACCCTCATTTTGCAATATTTATATAACATGCATTGCCAACACTTTCTTCCCCAGCACTCAAACACATCACGAGCCAATGAGGATCTTCTGCCAGTCCCTGTTTCAGCAGGGTGCTCCAGAACGGTGACAGGCGGCTCACATGTGGGGCTGGAGAACTTCACTTCTCAGTGATCACCTCCCAGAATACTTCCCCTTTTCCTCCTCACCCATCTGCTTTAGGACAGAGGGCTCGGACAGCACACAGAGATTCCCAAAATCCTAAAGGTGCTGGAGGAGGGATGAGGAGAGGGCTCAGAGGATGCTCTCAGAGAAGCACGTGGATTTGTTGGGGACCCAGGAGGAGTCACATCAGGACAGAGATGCCACATGGACTGTGGCTTCTGAAAGGGAAAACCCCAGATCCTGCAGGGAAACCCTGCAACAGGGCACAAAAGCTCTGCAAGTTACAGCACCTCATCTCCTGACAGCACCTGCAGCGCTCTCCTTTCGCTCATGGGTTTTGAGCAGGGTTTGCATGGGGTAACATCCCATGGCTTCTTGGTCATCAAAGCTTTTTCTGTAGCTATTACTGTCAGCAATAAGTGTGGCAATTAGAATAGGAGCACTTCAGGGTATTGTTTCACTTTCCTCCTGAGACCTGAAGTAACACAGTAATACTGTTTTGGCAACTCTGCCTCCTGCACAATCACGTTTCCTCTGCATTGTACCTTGCAAACAATGCACACTGTTTTTAGAACAAAGACTGCAATACCGGAATTCTTATTTTCAGATGAGCAAGCCCAGAAAAATGAGGAGAAAAGACTTTCTAGTACAATGCTGCTTTATGGTAAAGTGCTAAGGAGCTCCATTCCTCAATTCTAAGCATATTGCCAGACAAGTTTTAAAAAAATTAAAATAATCTCCCCATATTTTTCACATGTATATGTACCTTATTAAATCATGGTTGAGAAATATTTGAAGCCTGTGGGTTTTTTCTAAAAATATCTGCTATGTAATAAGGCTGAAATTCATAACTCTAACAATAAAGCTTGTCACAGAAAATCGGAAGTTGCACCTATTAGAATTCCACAAATAATGATGCCAGACTCTTAATGGTTTCAGATAAATTCTGAAACAAGGTACCTACAAGACTAGACAAGTAGCAAAATAAAAGTATCTGCCTGCGGGCTCAGACAGAATATGAGATGGAATATGTTTAATTCTAATTCAGTAGGAGGCTTTAGGTTTTGTTTTTCATTTAAGATTGGAAAAAGCCAGTCTGCATTCTCTTTTCAAGTCTGCTCTCCTGACTCTGAAGCTCATGATGCAGTCTACAGATGAGAGATGACAGATGCAGCAGGGTAGGTAAAGCACAAGCACTCAGAAAAAAATCTCTCATATTTATCACTGTCTCTCTCCAGACAGTTTTTGACCATCATAAGAAACCTCTACTCGTAGTGATGGTATTTTTGCATGTTCTAGATTAACTCCATGAACTTCCTTCATGAGGTGTCACACAATAAACTGAGGTCTTAATCAAAACCAATTCAAATATCTATTTTTAAAGGCAGTTACATGGCTGAGCAAGAAGCAGATCATATTTTCAAAGCATATTTTTTTAAAGTCACAAATACACGTTTGGACTTAAATATGGAGCTCAATTTACCTGTACTGATGCACAGAGTGCAGAAAATGGTAACATTTATTATTACTGCATGAGATGAACGTTCTGTATTTGCAGACTTACACTCTGTGCTATGCCATTAATTTATACAATTCAAGCATGCAAAGTTAGCTTGGTAAATATTGGCCCCAGCATGTTCATATTTGCCTGAGCGTATTTAATAGCCCTCATTACTTTCACAGGCTTCTTTAACGTTCCCAATAAAGCCACCATCTTCAGAAACAAAATGAAAACCACACAAACATGATAGCATTCAGGTGGAGAACTAGATCCTTCAGTCCGAAGCCCTGTCATCTGCAAGGCGTCAAGATCTGGAAATAAGATACCCACATGCAAAACTATTATCATGCAAAACTCCATACATAGAGCACCACAGAACTTCAGCCCAGATCCCAAACCGGAAGGTTTCCTCCCTAAATCCACCCCCCAAGCCGTGCCACCCCCATCACAAGCAGTCCAAACTCACGTCATTCATTACCCTGCTGACACATCAGGCAAAACCAGAATAAAAAGCACAGCAAATAGATCAGGCAGCTGTGCTCATTTCCAATGATAACACACAACCAGCAAGTGCTTAGGTAGGTCACAGCCTCCAGGCATCCCTCTCTGCCTTCCACACTCTGTGGTATTCTCCTCCTACCTCCACACAGTCATCCTGGAATGCCCGTGCTTCCCTCGAGGTCTTTAGGGAGCTGGGATGTTTACAGAGTGTCCTGGGGTGGCATAATGATATCTTGTATTCCCTATCATTTTGTATGCTTGACCAGAAATATGGTCCTGTAGCTTTAACTGTGTCCCGCAGCTGGGAGCTCTGCCGCCAGCGTGGGATATTTTGAAACTTTCCCCAGCTCTCCTACGGGGGAGTGAGAAGGAAGGGACACTGGTTTTTTTGGCTCAGTCAGTTGCTGCTGCTGGTGGCTGGTGCTACTGGTGTGGCTGCTGCTTGGGTTGGTTTTTTTTTTCCTCCCTGCGATTGTTTTTCATCGTTCTGGACCCTTTTCTTCAACTTGCTTTCTCATCCGAGAACCTGAGGAGCCCCGGGGGACAGCGGACGAGAATCGTCCAGGGAGCCACCAGAGAAACTTCACCTAGCCC
>VZRL01003129.1:1028612-1075644 GCA_013397895.1 Origma solitaria | reverse complement strand
GTTCCTTCCACTTTAGGCTGAGATATTCTGTGTTGTGGGGGGAGGGGTGCCAGAAACCTCTGCTGTGGGGGAGGCACCTGCTCGGAGTGCTTTCCACCTAGCATATTTGTCTAATCCAAGACACAGAGCACGTGGAACGCTTATGGACACGTCCAAAAGAGTACCATGGCCCTCAGCAGAGAGGTGAAGGCTCCTTCTGAAGAGGATTAAGACAACCCTTAAGCCTTTAGCATGAAATATCCCTCTTCAGTGGCATCTCTGACATTCTTCTAGCCTGGCCAAGAGCTCCAGTAGAAGTGACAGACCAAGGTGGTCTTAGTTGCTTATCTTTCTTCTGGACCTAGGATCCACTAGCTGCCCTAGCAGCTCCAGCTGGGCTAAATAACTTCAGCACTGTTAAGTCATGCCCTTGGACCTGTCAGCTGTGCTGAGTGAAGTGATCAAATCAGCCGATTTAACTGGGGCAGGTTTTATCTCAACAACAGCACAAAGGATGACTGAAGTCTGGCTTCTAAAGCAAAATGCCAAAACAAGGATGAGAGAAGAGTCTGTTGAAAACTGGTCCTAATTAATTCTGGTATTCACATGATTGCTTTGTAATACAGTCTAGACACCATCTTACTTTAGATGCACTGTGCCACTCTTGCATCACTACCAAACCCAACCACAGGACTCAGCAGGGCTCCTGGTAAAATAAAATAATACTAAGGAAATTAATGATTGCTGTACTGTAAATACCAGCCAGCAAATGAGACAATCTGAAGCTGCTGGGTGTCTTCCTATGGCATCTGACAAAGTAGTCCCTGCTTAAATTATTAACTTCTTTTCCACACAAACAAAAGAAACACACCCTTCATGTAATACTGTCAACAAGCCCAGAGCAAAGAGCTCTGCTTAAGGAGACTCCACAAGGAATGCAGTTATTCCCTCAGTTATTCCCTCAGTTATTCCCTCAGTTATTCCCTGCCTAACCATCCTGCAGGCAGTGATTCTGAACTGCTGCTTCAGATCCCTTGTCACCTTGCAAAACAGTGGTCGACAGGATTATTCCAAGGTGGAGGTGTCAGGAATTCTTCTTGGCTCTTGTTCTTGGGAACAAAACATTTAGCAGCCCTTTGAGCTGCCAGAAACAGATAGAAAAAAGCCCAACATATGCCAAAAGGCCAACATATGCATTAACAGTAGGCCAGAGAGCTGACCTGACTGAACACACTGTGCTGCAGGAGCTGCGCTGAAGCTGTGTGTGCAGGCAGACTTTGCCAGCCTCGGCTCCTGCAGCCCTAGTGGAATTCAGTCTCCACATCATTTCAGACAGGTCTTCATTTTACCACTTTCACAATCTGTCTCTTTGGAATCTCCTCCCCACAATTTTCTTGAAATTAAATACACATGGATACACCTAATGCATATCCACAGTCAGCCAGGCCACAAGCTAACCACAAAGTTAACAGAATCTCTGCTTTTTGCTTGAAGCCAAATCAAGAGCATAAAGCAACCAGCAGACTGTTCTTTAGTCAATATGCTAGTAAAAAAAAAAATTAAATGTACCTCCTACAGTTTCCTTAATAAAAATCTGTTTTTCCTCTTCTTTGCAAGCTGTTTTCTTCTCAAATATTTAGCCAATGTTCAAATCTGCTAACTCAAGGCAACTGAGCAGCCATCAATGAAACACCATAAAAAAACTACTTGAAAAATTAGAAGACAAGCCAGAAACCTGGACACAGAGCCAGTACGGCCAAACTAGCCTGGAGAAAAGACACTGACAGCCTAAAAAAAAAAAAAGAATGACAGTGAAACATGTGAATCACACACACGAGCTGCACCAAAAGAATCTGCTATTTGTCAAATAAAGCAATGCCTATATTTTTTACAAAAATTAACAAGTAAGGTAGCAGTTCGGCAAACGACCCTCCAAAAGCAGTTCCACAGCAGCTGAAGTACACCCTTAAAAAGGAAAGATGTCTTCATGGATCAAGGTTTAGAGGACAAAAGCTGGCTTAGTGAGTGCTAACCTCACCAACCATACCTGCTAGAGGTTTAATTTACACGAGGAAAGTGTTGATTACTGGACTAGTGTACAGTAACAAAGCTTTCCATCTGTGTTCTATATAAAGAATCACAGACTGGAAGAAGAACCAAGGTCAAACCTATTTCGCTGTACTGCAAAGATTTTTATCAAGCATGATGAAGCTAAACACAGGATCTTTCCCATCCAAGAGTTTTCTTTCATACCCAAGACACATCCAGCTTCCCGTGGCTTCAGACCTCACATGTTATTGTTTATTTTTCTAGCTTAATTGTTTATTTATTTAGTTGCCTTTATTTATTTACTTGCCTTTCACATTATTGATCAATATTCATATTACGTATTGGTCAAAGGCTTTTAATTTGTTTCGCTCAAATAAATGCTAGCTTCATTATTCTTGCTCTCAGTCAGCCTCTTTTGAATTAATTAATTTCTAAGTTTTTTAAGAGAACAAAAATGTATTTCTAATTATTATGACATCATGCCCTTTTACTGATGACAAAAAGGTTATCAATTTTAAAATGACCTCTATACCAGCAGAGAACAGAGAAACCACTTTACTGAAAACCTTCCAACGTTGTGATACAAATGATAATTCACTCACAGTAAGGGCCATTGCCCTGTGAATAACTGCAATGCCACACTAAACAACGGGAGCACTAAGTCTTTTTAAATCACAAGATCTGGTACATATATTCCTCATTCACTGAGTAACAACGGATGCATTATATTTCGTTTCATACATTTGATTCTTATCCTTTCAACAAAAAGCCTTCTGAGCGGATGGCTGTAGGCAGAGCCACATGCTGTAGGTGTACCACTGGCCCATGTGGGAACCCTACAAGATGGCACAAAGCCGTAGAGAGAATGGCAGCAGGTTTTGGAGGCTACGCTGTACAAATGAGATTGGAAACCCAACTGATACTGAAAGAGAAGCCATACAGACACAGCAGACAGCCCAAGATAGAAACTCCTTCAAAAACATGCATTGGTTCCATTTAATTTCAAATAAATGGACAGGTAAACATCTAAAAGGAGGGGAGTCTGTGCCACATGAGGGTGGTGGCACAGAAACATAATCCATTTGCTCATTAACTCAGGAAGAAAGCGAAATTTAGCGCAGCAAAACCCCTGGAATTTATCACCTAGAAGGTGAAAAAATTGAATCATAGCACATTTGAATAAAGTCAGAAACACTACAAACACGTTGCCCATTGCTGGTAATAACACCACTGTGACCACTAAATCAATTGTGCACATGAGAATATTGTGAAGAAAGTCTGTACCTTTGTTACGTGTTTGATTGAACCAACTGTGAGGTTTCTTCGATGATGTTTTATGCCTGGGAGATCCCAAAGGTGATCCAGCACAGCCTCTCCTTCTTCCAGTACATATTTTCGACCTTGGAACTTTGGTTTCTCATAAAAAATCCAACTGCAATAACGATACAATGAACTGAGTTGTTGCTGGTAGAGCACATCTATCTGATGGAAAGCCCAGGAAAAAGCTCCTCTTATCAAGACAAATATCACATCTTTCTTATACTGTCCGTCAGTAGCCACATTCACTTTGGTATTGCAAAGTAAAATACACAGATCTCCTCCAGGACAAAATATAAAATAAAAAACACAGCTAAACCACAATGTGAATAAACAGCCTCATTTTACCAGAACAAATAGATTAATTGTCACCTCAAAACATGCCCTGTTCAGGCAGACACTATGCAAGGCATTAAATATACTAAAAATGGCATTCAGCATTTCTTAGGATGTGAAGGAAATGTATGCAAAACCACACAAGGCTGCCTCAAAACTGCATAAATGTGACATGCATGGCCGACAGTCAGAAACATTCCCTGTATCCTCCACCAATTAAATGCCAATGCAACAACTGACATGGACCTGCCCCCAGCTTCCCCCAAAAAATCCAGAAACACTTGCAAACTTACAGGTAATTGTATATATCCTCCTGCATCCACATTCCTTTAAATGCCACATTAAAACCAGCAGCTGAGAATGTTCATTTGATGGTCCTTTTGCAACAGCTACTGTATAAGGAAACTGAACTGCAAAAATCCACCTTTCTTTTTGGTCATACACACGTTCCTAGTCATAATTGCGGCTGCATTGGCTCAGCACTTCAGGCAAGAACTCTAATCTTACTTGTGGCTCTATTAGAAACTTTCTGTTTGAAGCTACCTTCCAGGAGACACTATATATATATATATGTTTTTTTTTTTTAGTGCAGCATTTAAGGCCTTGTTCTATGCTTTTTCACTGGTATCAGTCTAATTATAAAGAAAGAAAAGACACTCCTGCAGATGGGATGCGTGTCATAAATAAAAGAAATAAAAATACAAGAGGAACACACACGCAGTCTTTTGGAAAGACTCTATTTAAATATGACCTGGATTTCTTACCATCCTCTAATTATCCTAAGTACTGTTCCGATGGGAAAGATCCACGATGAGGCATCTAGCACATCCGAATGAACTTCTTGTTTACTTTTGTTGCCACAAATATCATAAATAATAATCTGAAAAAATACACAATGCATGCAAATGAGGGCCCATTTCAACACAGAGCACAGACAGTTATTTTCTGTTTGCAGTTTGAGCCTGCTCAACTGAGAGGCTACAGGGTTTCATCTTTTATGAAATACTCTACTGAATGAAAACAACAATTGCTGAGAAATGCAGCAAAATTACCAGTGGCAGGATTTTAAATAATACATTCTCACTATTAGGAAGTGCAAGCATATGCTAATAATAAATAAAACCACATAAAATTAGACGAATAATTTCAGATGCTTTCCATTCAAAAATTGCAGTATGACAAATTATTCCATGTATCATATTGATTTATGTGACACAAAGTCTGCTTACCTTTCCTGGTCTTGGATTGTATTTGAGACTCGCCCTGTCAATGAGGTTCTGAAATTAAAAGGACACGGCAAAAAAATATTAACACCTACAACAGTGGCACAAAGCACAGGCACATTATTCTGGGTCCCCTATTCCTGTACACGTTCACAACTGTCATTTGTAGAAACAACCAAGATTTGTTTCACTGCCATTCCGAGTCGGTGTAAATTGTTTAACGGAGTCAATCAGCAGAAAGCAGCATGTGCTACAAAGGAAGAGCTGTTATGTAAATCATAACCTTTACAAAGGTATTACCCTTTCCCAGCAAACAATAAACTGCATTTCTCAACAGAGGAAAAAAAACCAGAAGATCCCTCTAACACAGACTGGAGTATTCCCAACATCGTGGAAAGGCTTCCTCAGTTACACATTTGGTCTATGTGGCACTTTCAAATTCTAAACATGGGAAGAACTGTTTCCATGCCCTCATTTGCCATTGCTTTTAGTACACTAAAAAAAGAAATGTTAATCTATGGAAGCAGCTATGTTATTTACTTGCCAGCTGAGCTATTGTTTGTAGAAGACACTATGATGAAACAATGAAAAAGCCCAGTAAGCTGATACTTTTTTTTTTTTTTTTTGGGGACAAGACAGCTCTATTAATCTCAAAAGTGAAAGAAATAAAAGAGCAATTTTCATATTAAAGGCAATTCCATCATCTTCAGGTTGAAATGTCCTTAATATGGAGAAATCTGTCTTGTGCTATTACAAAAACTTGTTATTATGCATATTTCCCTATTTTACCTTCTGTTCACATATTCTGTTTTACAGTTAAATCACTTTCACCTGTGTGCTGAACCAAGACTGTCACCTTAAAAAAATTATTTTATCAAAAGACTCTTTTTTTAAACTATGACATTAAAAAGCCTAATAACTTTTGATGGAAACTTTGGATTACTTTTATGATAAAAACTTAATTAATTAGGGAAGCAGCAACTTTGAATCTGGGCTAATCACTTTGATTAGAAATACTATGTGACACAACATCTTACCGCTGACAATTCTCCCAGTTTTTGCATGGTGTTGTCTTGAAACCAATGAACCTTTGGCTGCAGCATATCCTGGAGGATGCTTCCAAACCTGGTCCCCTTTCCAGAAGAGCCCTTGCTGGCAGATTTCAAGTACTGGTAGTACACACTTGTAGGAGGATGCGCTACAGCAGCATCAGCTTTCTCTGGAACTGGCTCGCAAGGTGTTGGACTGGGAGAAGCCACAGCTGGAAGCTGTTCTGGTTGCTCCTGCGAGTCGAGATGTTCTTTTGAAAGAAGAAATGATTGTTCAGGAAAGGAAGATCTACTTTGGTCATTTGATTGAGGGGTTGATTTAAAATTCCCTGCCCACTGACTGGAAAGGCAGTTATCCTCTCCCTCAACATCAAGAACATTTTCCTCATACGATGATTCTTCCTCCTCTTCCTCCACCCCGTCCTCGTCTTCCTCCTCTTTGCTGAAGCGAGCGGTGAACTGCAAGCGCTCAGACACCGACTGGAGGAGGGAAAGCACAGAAGTGTGGTCAGAGCTGTCTTTAGAGACTCCCCCAGGACGGCTTTCCGGAGACACATCCGTGGAAAGCAGATCTTCCTGGGAGCTGTCGTCCTCGTAGATGGGGGACAGAGAGAAAGGATAAATCCTGTAGCGCTTGGCCTCCACACTGAGGAAGGACTCGGAGCCTCGGCTCTCTGCTGTGTCGTTCACCTTGCTGTCCTGTCCGTACAGACAGGCTGACTCCTGCTTGTTCCTTGCCCTGTCACACCTTAGATGATCTGTATTATCTGAAGGCAAACCAGAAGGAGAAAGCAAACCAGTCTGCATATCACCAGTTGAGACGGATTTGTTCTCAGTTTGAAGAGCACCTTCATAAATTATAGTAAAAGAACTGTTTTCCCACTGTTCAATCAGTGGAGAAGAGGCCAAAAGTTCTTTTGATTCCCTCACGTCATTGCTGCTGTCCAGGCCATTTTCTTCAAGCCGATCATTTCCCTCCATGTCTTGATCCTTCATTTGTGCCTGCTTCAGATTCTCATTATTTTGGGCAAGGACTGTGTTGAAGCAGTGTTTTCCCTCACTGCCCTCTCCAGTACCAGACAATTCAGGGACCATGGACTGTGTATCTAATCCAATATTAACCTCTGCTCCCTCGCTTGCCTCTTCTGCTAGTTCCTCTTCACTCTCCACTGCCTCTGAACTTTGTAAGGCTGCTTTTACTTGTACAGGTACTTCCTCTGCAGCCTCTTGCCCACAGAGTTCGTACAGACTGTCCTCTGCACTGCTTCCCAGAGACATCTGAGGCCTGCTTTTATCTTTGGATTCACTCTGCAGGCCAACACATTCTTCACCAGGCATAAAAGATGACAAATTAACATTTACAGCTGGTAGCAGCATGCACTCTGGCATATGTGTATTATTACATGAACCTTTTAACTGCAATGATAAAAGCATTTCTTCAGTCACAGTAGCATCTCTATCTATAAAAGGTAAAGTTCCATCAGATTTTCTACTCGTTGCTGATATTTTGCCACACATTTCTGCTGCAGCCAGATGGTCACACACCTTTCCATTGTGCCTCTCTTTTGCTGGTGTCAGAAGATCTGATTCTCGCCTTGCTAAACTGCCAGAGGGAAGAAATCCATTTGTCTGACAAGCAATTGCATTATTTGGTATCTTTTCATCTCTTTGGAGGCAATCTATGCCATTTTCCATACGATGTGGAAGCAAAGGAGGACCTGAGCAATCTGCCTTTTCACAGTTTAGAGTCACAGTCTGAATTTCATCCATCTCTGTTGGTTCCTGTGTGTTGGCAGGGAACTCCATATCCAGATTTAAAGTCTTTGGCATTCCAGCCTCAGGTTTAGGCTGAACCTTGCCAGAAGTCCTTTTCCTCTCAGTGCCCTGCTGCTGATTGGATGCCAGTTTTTGTATGGCCGAGTTAATGACCTCATCAACTGTTTCTTTTGCTTTTAGTGCCAGTGCCCTATGTAGGTCAGTTTTATCAGTGATGAAAGAAAGTATCTCTTCATCTTGATTATTTGCATCCACTCTTTCATTTCCTGTAAACGAAGATGAGTCTCCTCCACCGGTCTCATTAAAATCTTTTAATGATTGCACAGCTGACTGGATTTCTCCTGCTGCCAGCTGTATAGTTTCAGCCTTCTGATAATTTGCAATATTTGTATTTATTAAACTATCCTTGCTCCCACAAAGCTGGCAGACACCAAAGCCTTCCTTTGCTATAATTTCTTCTGTAGCCAAGTGCAAAACTGAGTCCACTATTTCTTCAGCTTTCTTCAACAAAACAGCAGCATCTGGGAAAGAAGAACATTCCTGTCCCTTCGCATCGGTATCTCCCCATTCTTCCCCAGAACAGAGCCCGTTTGCCTGGGCAGGTGCAGCAGCTTTTTGGCCAGAAGGGCCTTCCAAGGCAGCAGAAGCACCAAGAATCACCTGTCCCACAGCATCCCTGCACACAGGCTCAGAATGGGCTGGCTCGCATGCAGTTTCCAAAGTTTTCAAGGGACAGATGGGTGATGGCATTGCCTCTGCCAGGACACTGCTGCCAGCCTGTTGTGGGGAGAAGGCCTCATCTGCCCCATCACTAGCTCTGTGACTGGGAGAATTACTGCTCCCCTGAGCACTGCCAGACATCTCCAAGCCAGAAGGAGAAAGGTTGGAGGCTTCTCTGGATACCAGAGTAGGAGAAGTGGCCCTGGGGATGCCAACAGCCTCTGCAGTGACTCCATCAGGTGGAGCAAGCTCAGGTTCCAGAGAACTTGCTGGGCACAAAGTTCTCAGGTCTCCTGAGCAAGGTGGCCCCTCGGTCATCCTGTCCACAGGGGTTATTTTCCTAGACTCTGCAGTTGGAAAATTAAAGCTGTCCTGTTCAGAAGCAGCAATCTGGCCATTTTCAGAGCTAGTGGCAGAAGGCAGCATTTTTCCTTGTTGGTCAGATGAAGAATCAATTGCTGTGGGTGACATCCTAAGTTTATTGCTGTTTTCCTTCGTGGAAGAAAAATTAATACACCTCTTTTCAGAGACAGGTAGAGATTCAGAAATCAAGTCTACATTGTCTTCTTCACGGGTGAAAGCAGAATGGTTAGTCAAAGGCTTTCCTTCAGATCTCAAGGCAGAATGAGAAACCATCACAGAGGTAGACTCGTGGGCTAGAGGGGCTGTCAGCTCATCAAAATTAGTTTTCACACTTTGACACCCATGTACACATGGTGACCTGCTGGCAAAGTTTTCCACAGCAGCTTCAGATAAAGCCTTCATTGTTTCCACACACTCTGTCTCTAGACCAGGAAAACCAGTCTGCTGTGTGGCAGTATCCATAGAATTCTCCTCATGGATTAGCTTGTGACCATTCTGTACAGGCACTGCTTTCCCTAACTCACTCAGTTCTTCATTGCAAGTCCCCCTGCCCATGACTGTACCTTCAGCATGTCCAACAGATGACACTGAAGTGGTTGGATTGCCTGTGGCCATGCTCTTTCCTCCTCTGGATTCCATGCTAAATGAAGTAGGTATTTGTTCATTAGAAGGAAAACCAGCAGTAGGAAAGTTCTGTGGATTTTGCTCTCTCTGTGCAGCTGCCACCATTTTCGGTGTATCCCTGTTGCTTGGATCACTATCTGTATTGGCACTCCTGGTACGCTGATCTGCTTGCTTCTGAAATGCAGTGGTACTGAAATGGACCCTCTGGGCATCCAATGTTTGCTCTGAGTGATTATCCACTTGATGATCACAGCAAAATTCTCCCTCACTCACCTGCAGTTCTTCATTAACTGCCTTGCTTTTTGACTTGGGTGAATGTAAACTATCATCCTGTATTTCTTTTGGAGACTCCCGATTAGCTGCTTTACTACAATAATTTTCTTTATCACAGTTAGAAGTGGCATTTTTGTCTGTCTGAAACAGAGTTCCTGCTTCTCCTGGCAGTCCATCTTCTTTTCCAACCAAATTGTTTGCAGAACTCACTTTAAGGGAATGAGTACTCTGGGAGGAGGAATTGGTTAGGATCCCACTACTTCTACTACTAAATGGCAATAACGAATCTAGTGAATATGTCCTTTTAACTTTTGTTGCAGAAAAACCAGGTGTGTTTCTCAAGTCTAACTCATGACATGATTCAGTGGATGAAGTTGTGGCCTTTGCACTTATTTCATGTTTACTTCTGCCCAAGCAACGCTGAGTTTTACCAGACTGTTTGCCTCCCATTCTAACTGCAGAAGAATTTAATATTGCATCATCTCGGTGTTCTTTGCCCTCATCTATTCCATTTTCTTCTGATTTCAGAGAGAGAGTTGTTGGGACCTCTCCATTTTCTTTGACTGTTGAAGCACTTCTGTCCTCAGGGCTTTTTTCTCCTTTTCTGGTTTCTGACTGGCTCTTCAGGAGCTGCCTGATCCTTGCAGAGCCGCGGTACGTCGCGTAAGTGACCGCGGGTGCTTCTGGCCTCCGTCGCGTCTGCCTGCAACAAGGACCATCAATATCAGCGACAATAAACAACTGGGATGACAATAAAGCTTAGCACTAGCTGTAGATGATGTAAAATACTCTTTTCCTCCACAGCTTAGCACAAACTGCAGATTGCATCCACATTATTTTCCTCCTGCTGAATACAGGTTTATGTGACAAATGATACGGACACCACCTTTTCCCAAAAAAGCCAACTTAAACTACAAGCAAAAAAGTAGATGTTGCTCTAACCAACTTCGATCGTTTATTTTCTAGCAGAACAGGGAATTACTATTGACAAATGTCACTACAAGGCAACATTTGCGGCGACAGAAATAATCATACCATTTTGAAGACGTTATATTCTACTAAAGCAGGCCTGTATATTGAAACGGAAGAAAATTTACTGTACTAACATTCATGAAAATATTGAACTGAAATTTAAACTTGTACCCAGTATCTCAACATATTGTTAAGAAACAGGATGAGGAGAAACAAAATGTGCGGAAAAAAGGAACTCTACAACAGGGGATGCTTTTTTTGGACCACAGGCTGGTAAGGAAAGAGACTGAATGGAGAACAGGTAAGAACAAAGACTGTTGGAATGCTGGAAGGAATATTAAAATGGGAAGACTAGAAATATGAGAAGGAATTGGTAGATCTAGCCATTCATTAGTCTTAAATTCAGCACCAAAAAACAGCGAATGCAAAAACTAAAAAATGAAAATCACCACAGAGGAATTGTGATCCCGATCCTTCCCTGTTCTTTCTGATAATATGAAGTTCAGAGCCTGTCACTTTCCATTTTCTGAAGAAGTAGTTTTTCTTTTTTCTTGAAACTAGGAGACATCACAAATGCTCACCTTTCTTTCAAATGCGTCCCTCTTTTCCCCGTTTTTCCGCCTGTTAAAGAATTCTTGCAAAAATCAGTCACTGTCAACTTTTCCACTCTTCACCTTAAGACAAAGTGGATGCTCAGACTAGACTTAAACTCCCTTCTGCCTCAGCCTCCAAGCAAACTAAGAAGAAACCCCTTCAAAGTCTGCCCTATATCTGCTAACCTAGTGAATGGCTGGCATCAGCCATTCAGCTGTCTGGAAAATTTTCATACTGATTTCAGAAGAGTCTCTTGGGCAAAAATAATGACAACAACAATGGAAGTGTTTACATTTCTAATAATTTAAATTTCTAATATAAAATCATTGCAATATATAAAAATAGCTTAATAGCTTTTAAAAGCTCTTTGTACCTTCCCCCATTAGTTCAGTTTGTTGAGAAGTTACAGCTCTAGAGTTGAGAACAAATAATTTAAGTGAGAAAAAATAAATTAATAAGGAAAGTGAAACATATGAGTATCATTGAGTAACTGTAACTTCACATCTTGTCTATATGGATCCTGAGTATATATTCTCTCAAAAGATACAGAAGAATATGTGGAGTGAAAATGGAAAATGGAGTGGAGAAAAATGGAGTGGATTCATCAATCTAAAAATAGAGTCTCTTTTCTGTCAAGATTTTAGAGGCCAAGATTCTTACTTCAATAGTAATTTTATTTTGAAGAGGGAACTCAATGCTATTTAAAATCCCAAGTAAACTTCCTCCCTGTGCAGCACTTGGACATGCAAAGAGTACAAGTGAACTAAAAGTGAAATTATTCATATTCATCAACATTAAAAGAGAGATATAAACAGTCATTTATATGCATGCTTTACATTGTCAGGTACCTTTAGGCTAATGCCAAAATACATTAATATGGGAATTGAGACTTTGTGAGAACTTGAAAATTACATTCGTATTGGGATTAAACTCACTGTCATCTCTGATGAAAGCTACAGCAGCATCTCTATACAGGGTTTCTTGTCCAGGTAGATTAAGTCACAGAGGAAACAGGAAAGTCCTGTATAAACAGCACATCTCCCCAGCACTTCCAAGTTAGATGCCTACATTTAGTCTTCTATAGCACCAGTTTGCTTTCGAAAAATACCAGCAGTGGTAGCTGCTACACATCACACACTCCATTTGTTAAAATGGCTGATTTGAAGATTCACAGCCCTCCAAAGAAACATAAACACTTCTGAGTGAAAAAATACCAAACAAAACACAGTGGGAAAAGGGTAGTAAAAAAAAAAAAATCATTATTTTCCCCCTTTTCAAAGAAAGCTTTCTCCTACATTAGAAAATATTTTCTAAAACTCCAGAGATCCTAAAAATGTGAGGGGAAGGATCTGTTGAGTTCTATAGTGCAGTATATTTACTCAGCATCAGTCATAGTCATACTATAAATAAGTCTTAAGAATGTAAGACCTGATCATGCTCTTATTCAGAATTAACCTTACTGAGTAACCTTTCCTGCTTTAAATAATCACTATTAAGCTTTTACAAACTCCATCAGCTCCTCTATACTTTGGCCAACCTCAAAAATAAAAGTTGGCCTACAAGTGTCTTGGATCCAGATGAAGTTTCTCTTAAGAAAACAATCAGAACGCATATTGGCACAATTTCTAAAAAAAAAAAAAAAGTTTTGTGGATTCTTTAACAGATCAGCTGTAATGATACATTTGAAGTGAGCACATTAATGGTATTGCAAGATGCCAAACACTCATTTCCACCAAAACCGAGGCATGACTTTGAATAAACAGCTTGACAAGAATTAGCTTTTACTGAGTGTCTTTCATTTCGTGGTTGATATTTTGTGTGATACGCAGCAGGGAGAATTCAGATTTATGTACAAACATGTGGTGAGAAACAGTGCTCCAGAAGAAACCCGGAACATGTCTTTCCATTTGTCTCCCGTACCGAACTTTGCCTTTGAATTTTTCGTGTGAACTTAGCAATTCTGAAACCCAAAGCATCCAGATATGGGATGAATTGATAAATTCTACAGAAGGGATGACAAAGAGAAGCCAACACGACTGGGTTCTATACCTACACTGATTTGAGCCACAGATCCCCCCAAATCCTTATTTATTACACATGGTCAGACAAGAAAAACGTACTCAGAAGTTTCTTTTTTGCCTATGTGGCGACCTTTATCATTTCTTCCAATTCTTTGTGCTATCTGTCTTCTGAGGGAATTTTACTCTCCAATTGATCAATTTGAAGTCTGAGCAAGACTCCAAGCCATTTGCCCTTTGGAGCACTGTGCACAAACCCAACCCTGAGGAGCACTGGCTACAGCCCTGCAGAGCCTCAGCCCGTGCCAGTGTCCCCCAACACGCAGCTCTGCCCTCCTGCACACTGGATTCTACCAAGGCTTTTGTCACTGAACTCCATTTTAAACCTGAGCCAACCTTTCCTCCACAAACAAGGCAATTTCAGGATCTCTGACCTTTGATAAAGAATTTGCTGCTCAGCATATAAAAAACATTTTGCCAGCGTACCTTTTAGCCCCAGTGCATTTCCTTTTAGAGCACACAGAGGGACATTCATTCTGAATGCTCCCATGCAACAGCAAGACATTTAAAAAATGAAAACCCATGTTCCTATGCAGCACCAGCAATTCAGCTGTAAGTCTTATGAAACAAATTTAGAAGCAGGCTGTGCCACAAAGAATTCTTCTGAAAGTGTCACTGGAGACTTGTTTCATTTCTGATCACCAAAAGAATATGTCGGTTCAGAACTTACCTTAAAAACTCTTAGCAAAATCTTTTTTTCGAGTCATGTGAGGATGCAGATGAAAGCCTGATTATACAAAGAACCCAGTGCGCATTCTGTCACATATTTCAAATACTAGGAGATTCCTTCTTTCCTGTCCTCACAGGAAGCTATTCAATTCCCTACAAGGCCTTAAATCAGTTTTACAGAAGGCTTTGACAGCAACAAGAGAGGATGTCAACATCAGTTATGTTAAATTTGTCAAAAGTAGGTGCTGGTAGATTATTTCTTCTATTGTGAAAAAGATATAAAAAGTTAAAGGGGGACTAACGCAAGGAGGAGAGGGGAACATGTTCTGACATCTTAGCTGACAGACATCTTGTGTAACTTGCCCAAGTGGCAGCAGTTATAAAACAGTCTTGTTGATTCTGAAGGCCTGGAGCAGGAGGAAACCTGCTGCCCTGAATGCCTCATTCCAATGCATCCGTAAAGAACGTGCTGCTTGCGTTTTACCAAGTGTACACCATCGAGATGGCAATCCCTGCAACCCCATTAGCACCATACAACAATAATGCAGGAAGCAGACAGCCCTGTCCATTTGCCAAAATGTGGAGGAAGGCCTCAGGGCTTGGTAGAGCATCTCAGGCCCCCAGGCAGCACAGCTCACTGGCACAGCAGGGCACTGCTGCCCAGCCTGCTACTGCTGCATGCAATGCATGCTTCTCCCAAAACATGCCAAGGCAAATTGTCCCCCATACCTCACATTCCAGATATTTTCTCCCCAGCTCAGCAGTCTCCTGCTTTTACAAACATATCTGTGCATGATTCCCCCAATCTCTTCTTATAGACCCCGCAGAGGGAGCCACCCGAGAGATCTGCTACAGGCTGAAAATCACTGATCTAGATGTGGTTATTGTGGCTCCTGTCTATCCCTCTTTGACCATTTTAAAATGATGCTGTTGCTTATTTTATTTTTTTCCACTTAGCTTTTATTCCACTGAATACTTAACTGACAGCTTTCAAAAAAATTATGTTAAGGTACTTTGTCTGGAAACAACTGTCTTAAAGTCACTTTGAAAAACCCTGGAATCCAACTTAGCCAGCCAGCTGGTTTCTATGCTCGTGTAAGATATTCATAAATGGGAAAAATGAAAGACTTGCTAGAAAAAAAGACACCGTGGGCTAACTGAATAGTAGCCACATATAACTTAGATGAAAGAAAACAATTTTTTAGCCAGAGGGGATCGCTTCGTGATTTAAATCTGCAGTCTGAAATACTTAGTGTCCTGGGACATCACAAGGTATACTTGAAAAGGTCAAAAGTTTGGTTGAACAAAGTGATTTACACACAGTTGATTCTGCAGGAAATTTCAAAGCTAATGTTCCATAAGGGCAATTAAGAGTCAATGACAATTTTAATAAAAGCAAACGCAGTCTCTGTGACCTTGGAAGGAATGTTTTTCCTTCCCCTTGCCCTTTAGGGTAGTACTTTCTTGATAACCTTCCACATCTGGGAAAACCTATTCTCTGAGTCTGAAGGAGGAGAGCACACACCAAGGCTGACCCAGGACAGTAGAGCCTGCAAGACCAAGGCCAGGCACAAAGGGCCTGGGATCACTCCTAGCTCTTCCTTGCCATATGTCCCCAGTAGCTGGCAGCAGGTACTAAACAACCCTACTAAATAAAAGTTTAGTGGAGAAAACAATCCAATGAATTAATTTTTGACTTAATTAATTTACCTCAACTTTGCATCACACATCTATTAAGAATTACTCTTAAAATATAAAGTTTCCTTCTTCAGAAACACACAAATCTTTGCTTTGCCACCAACAGAACCTTTCCTTTGGACCATATCCCAGCTCTGGGTAGGCACCCCTCTCTGGCAGGTAGAGAAATGCTTTGGGGTCTGCACTTCTCCTACAGCACAGCCCTGAGAGTCACCACCCTCCACAGACCACCCAGGGAATCGGGGGAAGGATGATCCCGATTCTTCCCTGGGACAGCCTTCTAATTTGGGGTGGCATTTGGCTGGCCTAGAAGGGTGGAGCTCCCACGCAGTTTCTACCCCTCTCAGGTGGAAGCAGGTCACTCTCAGCCATGACTCCCTGTCCACCTGAGCACCAGCAACAGAACAACACTGCCATGGCCAGAGAGCCTTCAAAAGATCAACAAATCAACACCGACAAATGCAGGAGCAGCAGCTTCCCCACTGCTCTATACTGCTCCTCAGGAATTACCTGATGACACTATTGCTTGGAATTAAGTGATTAATTTCCATTCATTTACTCTTGATTTTCTGCCAAGGCATCTATAGGGAGGGATGAATGTTGCTGCTACTGCCGGAATCAAAACCACAGTACACAACAATCCATCAGACAAATTAAGGGCTGTGTTTTGTTATCACCACAAGCCTGCCTCTGACAAGCAACACAAAGGAGAATTACAAGCTCTGAAACAAACCTATCAACCAGAATTATGTACACCTGAAGGATTTTATCAGATGTGTTTCTATCAGAGCAAAATAAAAGGGCAGGATTTTCTGACAGTACCAAGGTGGGCAATACTAATTGCTAATACTAATATACATCAATTACATGCTTAGCAACAGGTTTACTGGCCTTAAAAATAAATAGAAAAAACCCCCATTCTCCTCACAGAACCTGATAATGTATAACACAGTAGAACTGTAAACAGACTGACATTTTTTTCTCCTTAGGGCTACCTCCCTTCTGAATGAAATTGCTTGCAATGCTCTCATTAAATTATTCCTAGTACCTGGCTCCTTGCAGGGTGTGAAGTGTAAATGCATGTTTTGAGCATCTGCTTTTGAAATCACCCCCTCCCCCTTCTACCTACACTTAGAAAATCCTTGCACTTGTGGGGTTCAGAGATCTTTCTCACTTCTAAGTCTACAAGAACAGAGAAAGGAAGAAGGAAGGATCTTAAAATACTTTGTTGAAATGGGGTATTAGTGTCTTAACCAGGATTATTTCATGAAAACTTTCAGAGTAGGTAAAACTTTGATTTTTGTCTCTTCAGCCATGTTCAGCAATGCACTAAGGCTCCTCCTTGCTGAACCCCAGAACAAGCTGTGCAGTTTCCCAAGCTCTATTGTTCTACGCACCACTATTTGCAACATCCACTTATTGTTGCTGGATCTTAAAAAAAAAAAAAAATCTACTGGAAGATAGACAAATGGCAAGCAGTCAACAGAACAGATCTGGGTCATCAGTCTTTGGGGCGGGGGAAAGGAAAACACCTGTCAAAGTTTTGTCCTCAGTCACCTGCACAAGGTACTGCCCATTCCCACCGCTGGTATTCTCGGCAGGTGTGCACTGCAGGAAGTCCATTCTCAGGAGTCTTAGAGAAATAGTCTCAATTTTGAAGTTAAATAGTTGCTTTTTAGTGACAGGAAATATATGTGTAAGTGAAAGGATTTTACATTATAGGCAACAAAGATAATGGGGCAAATCCTTATTTTATATTTGTCACCTACTTCATGAAATTGTCATCTCTCTCATGCAGACTTTCAGCAGTGAGAAATGAGGTGAAGTGCACCCCTACTGTTCCATGACTTTATTTTTTGGTGTTATTTTTTCAGTTAAAGGTTGGCTCTTAACATCATTAAGGAGTACAAAGGCTAAGAGTAAACATGAAGTTTTCCACTTTTATACCTATCAGTCTTGCCATTCTACCCAGAAGTTGCCAGCTTATCTAAGTAAGAGGTTCTCCTAAAAGTAGAAAATACCCTACTTTGCAATGCCTTGCTCCACTTCACTTTGCTTCTTCAAGGCAAAGAAGCCTTTAACCATCCCAGAGAAATGGAAGACTAAGGCATGAAATGACTGGAGACTTAGCCAACCCAACTCTCCTCACCCTTCTGTGCTGCAATTACTGTCCACAGTAATTGTTGTCTGGAGACTTTGCCAAATTTATCATGGTTTTGTCTTTTGTGCTTCTCCTTTACCACTTGCCACTGTTGGGATTAAAGGACTAAAAGCCTTTGAGGTACAAATTACCTCTGAGCCACCCAGCCAGGGTGATGGAGGAATGATGTGACTTATACATTCTGTCCCTCTCAAACACGTACTCCACAGACTGAGCTCATGAATTCCACTTGCCTTGGCTCAAGGCCTGGAAACTTGAGTCTTTACCAAGTGCCAGACCTCCCACTGAGGGCAAAATTAACCTCAGTTTACAGGTCAGAGCACTCTGATATCCTTGTATTTCGCAAAATATTGCTTTAAGGATCCGAGGAGAATGAGGTTGTCTGAGTAAAGGCATCTGAGACCATTTGGTAGGTTTTTAAAATCTGAAAGGTTGTTTGGTTTAGGCTTTTTTTTTTTTAAACAACTCTAATGGGGATTATGCAATCTAACAACCATCCCTCTTCCACTCATCATTGCAACCTCCTCGCTAACCACAGACAACCTCCAACGCAATATTTCACTGCAGTTTAAAATTAACAAACTCATTTACATCTTCCTTGTGACAAAGGAAACTGCTGTAAGATTAATAATGCAGTGGTCTTAAGGATTTGTAAAGCTCTCTGCTACCTCCTGCCTCTACATGAAATGCTGAAATGGCAGTTTAATGCAACAATCAATGGAATCGATAGCACATATGACTTTATATGGCTCACTAGCACACCTCATATGACTTTTAGGACTCAATCTTCAAGAGATGAGGTTCACATCATCTTTCCACGGTTTCCACACCTTCCTGTTGCATTGTGCTACATCTTTACCCTTTCTCCCCATCATTCCTCATGCGCTTTCGGCACCCACTTCCAACAAGATTCTTTAGCCAACTGGCAGCAACCATTTTTACAGTTTAACGATGCTAATTGAGTACCAGCTAGTTAATATTCAGTAAAAAAGCCAGTTAGTATTGGAAAGAATAAACTACTCTACATCCTTTAAACTTTTATAAACTAAAAGAGAACAAACACAGGAAAACCACTTCCATAAAAGAGAGTTATTCTTGATTCAAACTTTTTAAAAAGGTAAACAATGCAAGCCTCTGCTTCCCCACTGTCATTCCAATTTTTCTTTACTAATTGCTTCAGAAGAGCAGTTCACATTGTGTGGTCAGGCAGAGAAAAACATAATTAAAGTTACACACAGATTGTCTAATTTGTTAATATCCCAAGCCAAAAAGGGAAGAATGCACACTGTACTTTTGAGAATGAGCTTAAAAGGACATAGTTTGGTTTAATGTTTGCCCTAATTTACAACAGCTACAATTTAAAAAAATATATTATTTTTCTTCAATTAAAAAAAGTTATTTTCTATGGAAAAACTTAATTCAAAACTTCTGGTATATAGACCAAGAGGTCCCTTCAGTGAGTTAATACCCACACTTTCCAAACTCTGCAAACTTTTACTAATTAATTTAAAATTTTATTAATCTACAATTTTCTGAAGAACTCAAAAGCAGCAAATGGGGAAGGAGATCCATCTGAGCCTGTAAGATGTGCATACAGACTGCAGGACATACAACAGGAACAGCAAATACACTACAGAAACAGAAAATAGCAGCAAGACATTGATGCAGCAACCCAGCCTGTCCAACAGGTTTGGGGGAATAGAGTTTGTTCAGGAACGACAGTGAGCAACACCATGTTCCTGGGGCTCTCCAGAGAGCAGCTAGAGGGGAGGAGAGCTTTTCTCCTGCACTGATCAAAGCAGTGGTGGTGCTGAGCTGCAGTTTGGAAAAAGCAGAGTCAGATGTGTGACAGCACGGTAAGAGTCTGAGATAAAAACCAGTCCATCACGTCACAGATCAAACCAGAGTGCTCACAAGAACACAACCATTATTATTATTATTAATTACTGTATTTTGGAGGTGGAAATACAGTTTTAACGTCACCTAAATAGGTATCACATCCCCTATTCATATCCTGATCAGCCACTGCATAACATAAAGCTCCAAATCATTATTTTGCCAAATAACAGGCAAGGGCAGAGGGCTGGAGCCATCCTCAGTATGGATGTGGAATACAATAAGATCTTCTCTTTTGGGTAACTCTGAGCTCCTGTATAGAGATGCAACACTTCACATGCCACCAATAAATCGACCGGGAACAACTCAAAGTAGTCTAAAAAACTTCAAAAAAGTTATTTCTTGTCAGTACATTCTGCACTGTGATAGAGACTTATTGGTTACCCCCAAGCACTAGTTTCTGCTTAAATTTGAAATAAATACTCTGGGCCATATTGAAAGTCTGAGTAATCATCACTTGCAGATCCATGGCCCACAAACAAGTCCATGTCCTACACACCTATCAAAAACTGGACAGGTCACCTCAGGCACACATCCACACCTAACTCCACACTTATGCTGTGCTGACCCACATGCAGTCAGACTTTCAACATAACAGCTACAAATGTTTTTGGAAAACTAGTATCTATGACAGTCAGAAAAGGTTTTGTAATATACAGTGTTGACCACAGCCACCATTTTAACTTTTCCCCTCTCAAACACACAATGGTGCCCTTGGCACCAGTTTTTAAAAAAAAAATCTTTTCTAAAAATATTGCAGGACTGTAAACATGCTCCATATTTGGACTAATTGAAATCGAGTGCTTTACATAACCTTCTTTACATCACAGGAAAACCCCAAAGAACTAGGGGAAAAAATTATATAAGCAAAAGTCATGAAGTCAAACTAGGAAAGGTAATTTAAAAATTAATTTAAAAAAATTAAAAACCTTACTTGCAGAAGTAAAATTATTGAACTGTTCAAATATAAAAAGGACAAATATTCAAACCTTTATTTAGGCAATAATATGGATGGAAATAAGCTCTTTAAGTTTATTTCTTTTTCTCCTTATTAACATATTTGAAAATGCCCCATCTAGTCAGGAGACTTCTAAACAACTTCTTTAAAGTTACATTTTGCAGTTGACTTCTCCCCTCCCATTTATTTAGGGTAATTGCTACTGGAGTTTTGCAGAAAGTCAAGCCAGGGACACTCCAACCACCCTTAGAAATGACAGACATTCGTGTTACAGTCGGCAGAACTTGGTCAGCATAGTTCTATGCACACATACACAAACATTAATATATTTAATAATAAATTATAAAACTTACTTTTCTGTATCTGAGGATTGTTTCCAGCCTCCTTGAAGATTCTGTGAGATATCTTTCCCAATATTATTTAAGATGGCATCATCTTTATTTACAGAATCCGCTTTTTTTCTAGCTGTAGGCTCTTCAATTTTCGGATGCTTTGGCTGCACGTCCTTTGGAAGGGTATTTGTGCTCTGTAAATCCTTTTCACATCTGTTGGGTTCATCTTGGAAGGTAGGGGGTTTAGATTCTACCAAAGAAGATTTTGTTGCAATATTAAATAAGCTTCCAAGGAAATGAAAAAAGCCTTCTCGGGGTTGCTTGTCTTTATCTGCTGTTTTGGTTCCAGGAGTCAAACTAGGAAGGCTATTGGCCTTTTTCAGTTCCTCTTGGATTTCAGACTTGCTAAGTTCTTCTGTGGAATGATTCTTCTCTTCATTTTGACAAGCCTAAGATAAATACAAAAAGCACATAAAGTGATGTTTCCTGTCATTTTCACACATTCCCAAATTCCTTGATTTTAATTTGTATTCCTTTCAGGAGATCTGTCCTTCAAAAAGATCAAAGCCCGCTGCTTGCTGTTTCCTCTCTTTATACTAAAGAGGTTCCTATTCCACAAAAAGTAAAAAGAACTACACAGGCTAGAAAATTCCCAAAGCAGCTGCAGTGGAAAAAAAAACCAGGACAGATGGCAACAATTGCTTCAACTGGCGTAAAAACATGGGGAAGAAGCAAGAACAGTATTTCACACTTCGGACTAATCCCCTCAGAGAGCACAGCTTCACAGGCAAACCTCCATGTGCTTGTGGGAACACTTTTCAGCTTGCAAATTCAGGCAACAACACCACAGCCAAACTCAAACACCAACACCACAGCCTTCTGTATTTTGGAAAAACCAAGGAGAATCGAGAAGAGAATTGGGATGAACCAAACTCAGTTCCATGTGCTTTTGGGAACAGTTTCCAGCTTGCAAATTCAGGCAACAACACCGCAGCCAAACACAAACACCACAGCCTTCCGTATTTTGGAAAAACCGAGGAGAATCGAGAACAGAATTGAGATGGACCAAACTCAATTCACATCCCAGAGATGCATCCCACCTGCCACCTTCAGCAATGCTGCACCCTTTGGCTGGCTCTCCTTCAACTGCATGGCTCTGTTTGCAGATGGATTTGTTGTCCCCACAGCTCCCCAGTCCCCAGCGCTCAAATTTTTTGGTTTTCCACCGAGCTAAAGTCCTACAGAGCAGAGCCCCTGCACCTCTGACGTTCTGCACTGCCTATCAGCCCCATCAGTGACCTGAAATGAATGAGAGCCAAGGCAGGGCTTCTCCTCATTCAAACCACATGTTCACTTCTTCCCTCAACTCAGCTGAGCACCTGCCCAGAGGCAAGGCAAGCTCAATTCCTCACCAATTTATGCCCTTGAATTTCCTCTGTGTCAGCTCCTCTCACAGATCCAAGGACTGCTGTCCAAGCTCGTGTTACTTCTGTCAAGACCATCTGCCCAGAAGGATGATGCAACTTCACCAGAAGGCTTCACAAACACCACACGTAACCATATTTTCAGCTTCAAAATCTGCAAATGTTTTTTCCCTGGACTAAAGTTTTCTGGGAATCACGTCCCCCCCAACCCCACCCTTAGTAGTGGGTGCCATAGGCTATTGCTACCTACTTTATCTTTGCAGCACAACCCTTGTAATTTCAATTCCTGATACAACCCAGTTTATTAAAACAGATTAAAGTTGCCCCAGCTTTTCTTAGATGAAATCTATCCTGCTCAACCGGAGCAGGAAAGAACATGAACAAAAAGTCCCATGCAAATTTTAGTTGTGTCAACAATACATTTGGATAAGAGTAATTGTTTCAAATTGGGTAACACCTACTCATCCAATCTACACAGAAAGCTACCACTTCCACTAGGTGACCAATCCTATTTGCACTTGAAGTAACCTTAAAGAAGCCAGTAGTCTTATTTGTTAAAAGGCCATCTAGGATTATGTTAATGATGAAAAAAGTGTTTTAATGGACTCAGCTTCATCCTTGGGGAACAGCAATTGCTGAAGAACTTTCAAGATATGTTTAGTGATACTGGAACAATGGTCTTTAAACTTCAAGTGATACTTTTTCACCTTTTAAATCTAGAGAAAATACAATTGCTCAATATTAATAAGAATGTGTTGAAAATGGAATTGTTTATGTGAGGATAGAAATTGAACAGCACTAATTTGCCCTTGAGAAATCCATGGAACCTCCATTTTCTTCTTACAGGTAAGACACTTGTACAACCACAGTGGACTTCAAAGTAAACTTTTAAACGTGTGCTAAGTCAAACTCTGGCCTTTTTTCATCCCACCTGTGACAAACCCCACCTGCTTCCCCACATCCTGCACCACTCAACAGCTGTGCATCACCAAGGGATGCAGTCACCCCTGTGGCACCAGAGATTTAACACTTTACAAGTCAGCTCTAGCCAAACCCACCCCTGGAAATGAAGTTGCCAACAGTGCAGCTTACAGATGTGCCACAGCTCTGACTGTTGTCTTCAGTATCAGACAAGTAACACATGAGTCTGGAATTAACCTCTTGAATAATTAACTTTATCTCACAGGAACTGACTACTTTGCATAAGTAAATACAAAACAAATAAGAAAAAAATTATTTTCCAAAATTTGGTAAGTGAATGATCCACCATGTTCTGCTGTCACAGTTTTTTCCTCCACTTTGACTATTATCTCAGCATTTGTCAATACCAGATTTTAATTCAACTTTAAGTGATGGAGGACATTCCTTCCTTGTTTTGTGATTTGTACCATTCACACAGATCTGTCTGATCTAAAAGAGTATCTCAGTGCAGGAAATGCACACAAATCTTATTCTTTTCCCTGCACATATAACTGTTTTAAGCTATAAACATTCATATTAACTATTACAATATCTATGAAGTTAACTAAATGCATTAACTATAAAAAAACTGCTACATTAAAAATGTGACAACAGTTTAGTATTATAGGTGTTTCTGTTTGTTGCTGTTTTGTTTGGTGAGGTTTTGCCCATTTTTTAAAAGCATTTGTATTCAGGAACTAGAGGAGGTTTTTTTTTTCCCATTAGGAACTGAGACTTCAAATATAGTTAAATCTCTACATGTGAGAGTCTTCTCCGAGCAGCTCTGAGACATAACACTTGTAAAGACTGTGCTCCTTCTTTGTGAGCATAATTTATGCCCTGCTTGAAAAGCTGTTTTGTAGTCTCTGCTTCCAGAAACAGAAATCTATTTAGACTTTCCTTCGTCTTTAATCTTCCTTTCTTTACTTAACTTTTGGTAAATCAAAAGAACAGGAAGTTTTCATATGAAGGGGTCCTTCCATACCTTTAACCATAAATAGCGTCTTGCATGAAAAAAAGCCTCAGAGAACATTTACACTGTGCTTATTTGAAGATATATGTGGATATTAAGTCCTAACACAGAAATCATGTGCAAATCCTTCTTTCTTCTCTTCAATATAATCAATCCTACTCTCCATATATTCTCCCTCCTGGTTCCACTTTGCCATAACAGACAGCTTGAGCTATTGGTATCATTTGCACACAAAATCTCAATTCAAAGTCTGAGCCACTGTTTAGGCATTATTCAAACAGCACCGCTCCTGCTGCAGATTTTGAAGTTTGCATTTTAAGATGAGGCCATATTCAAATAACTGAGATGAAAGCACATGATTTTACTTTACTAAAGCCAGTAAGCCTCTGGCACAGCAGGAGCCTTCAGGCACAAGCAGCACGGTGACAATTCCACGAGCCAGTATCACAGAAACTTCCACTTATCGTTCCCCGTGCCTCTCTCCCAAGCTGGCTCTGACAGAAGCCCCCAGCAAACACTCAGGAAGAAAAAAGGCAAGGGCATAGGGTATGTATAAAGAAATCCTCTCCCTGGTATATTCCACCAGTTTTCAGCAGTCAGGGCCTTCAGTTGAGCTTGATAGAGCATTTGATTCTGTGTCACAATTAAGCTTGAGCAGTTTGATATCCACAACACTAAAGGAATACCAGTGACTCTTGTTCAAGCTATACTTTGTATCATTAGTTAAAAAAATTTAAGAAGACCTCTTACAGTGTCACAGCAGTCTGAATAGTTTCTCAGGCTTATCAAGCAGTTTCTGGATGGAAAGCTACCTCCAGATCCCCTTTGATATCCTTGCTGAAGCAGGGAAAAGAATTTTCCTGCTGTAGTGCTGTCTTTCTGCTCCTGTTGTAATGAACTGTCATCAGCCTTTCCCTTGCCTCCCTTTCCCACTCTCTGTGAGCTTTCCTGCTTGTGACATGCTTCATGAAGCTTTAATTAGCTTTTATTCCTTTGGCAGCTCGCTCCTCCAAGTTTCACTGGGCAAGCCCTGGCTAACCTGGCCTGACCTTGCAGCTGAACTGAGGTCGGGCTGCATGACATCCTGGGGTCCCTTCAACCTGAATTATCCTTCGGGCCTGTGCCCCTGCACGCAGCGAGGCCGGAGCGGAGGGGAAGCCTGGCAGAGTGTGAAACAAGATCAGCACTTCAATCAGAGGCTGAGGAGACTGCAGGGATCAGTGAAGCTGTGCCTGTGCTCCCACCCTGCTGCACCGCCCAGGCCTGGCAGCTGCGATCAGGAGACAAGCCCCCGGTGCCACGTCTCGGGCAGGATTCTGATCCCAGCTCACTCCTCCAGTGGCAGCCGAGGTGTGTTTCCCAGGCTGTGATCCAGCCATCCATCTGCCCTCGGCCTAATTGCACCTTGGCAGGCAGGCCCAGGGCTGCCAGCGGTGTGAACAATCCCCTGAGGGGCATGGCAGCACCTCGGAACCATCCTTGGAACCATCCTTGGAGCCATTCTTGGAACCATCCTAAATCATCCTTGGAAGCATCCTTGGAATCATCCTAAATCATCCTTGGAACCATCCTTGGAATCACCCTCGGAACCATCCTTGGAATCACCCTTGGAACCACCCTTGGAATCATTCTTGGAACCATCCTCAGAACCATCCTTGGAACTGCCATTTCTCGGCTGGGCGGCTAAATTCTGAATCGCCAGAGGTTCTCAGGCAGCAAGGGCTACGTCCGTCTCCCAAGAACACAATCCCTTTTATTGCCCTAACGAGCGAAATGGAAACATTAACAGCATTAAAGCACAGATCTCCGTGAACAAAGCATTAGCTTCCAGCCACAACCAGCAGACATTTTGGGCCTCCCTCCCCTTGAATGAATGCTCATTACGAAGCAGAAACTCCAGACAGCAGCGCAGGGACTCTCAGGCCGCCTGTCCTGCTGCGCAGGGAGCTGCTGCTGGAGAACATTCTGCTCCTGCACAGATGCACTTAAACCTCCTCATCTCTGCTCCGCTTCTGAGAGAAGATGGCCTGCCATCCATCGGAATTTTAGGATCATCACTCGTTCACCCCAAGTCATTTTTAACCCCAACATCCCCATTTACCCATCTGAGAAGGGGTCACAGCACTAGTCTCGAATTTCTGTTTGCTGCATTTAGAAATCATTTAACAGTTGCAGGTTGAAGTGTTGGGTGCACAAAATAGCACATTTAGGCATTGCCACCTATAGTACAGGAAAATTAGTCTTGTTCCTAGCCTTAGCTTTGACTTTTCAACACAACTGAGAAGGCTGCATTTCATTTAACAATTATGATAATCTCATTCAATTTGAACACTGATAGAGTATATAAATTTTGCGTGCTGAGCAAAATTCACAGTGAAATAGGTGGGGTTGGTGGCAGGCTAGCTCATCCCCACAATGAATCACTAATGCAGGTTTTTCAGCAGATTTTCTTTCTCTGGGAGGTTAAAACATCTTTGGTGCAATCTCCCACTTGTTTGCAATGAGTAGGACACACTGAGGTGCCTTAAATCCACATGTGAAATATGCTTTTGTTTTTTCAAGTACTGTGAGGAAAATCTTTTAGGCTTTTGCAACGAACAGGAGGCAACACACATGGAAACCTAATGAAAAACTATTGGACATAATGAGACACAGGTTAGGAACACGACTTGTCTAAGGAAACTAGAAAAATTCAGGCCAAAGTACTACCAGACAGTGAAATACACAAAAAGAACCCCTAAAAGTCCACTGTTGCTTGTGTTCACAAGACAAATGGATTTTAAAAATGCACGGTTTAAAGTGGGTTTTTCCTATTTAAGCCAGTAATTTGAGTGGTGGTGTAGAAGATGTAGGGGAGGGCCATCATTGTAAAAAAAGGTTAATCTTTACTAAAAAACTACCTTTTAACTAATGAGAAAAAGCAAAAAACCCAAAGATAAACAAAGACTGACTTGTGGGTTTGGGGGTTATTTTAGTTAAAAGTGAACTCAGTATCTCTACAAATAACCAATTAACCTCAGTATTTTGGCTTTTTAATACTGTGAAGTTTTCCTTCCACATCCTCATTTCTCTGCTTGGTTTGACATGAAAAAAATCAGGTCATGGCAACCCCGGAAGACAAGAGTAACTAGAAAACTAGTGAAATCATGGCATCTTCATAATCAGGAATAAAAGTTAAACAACAGGAAGAGACTTTTAGTTAAACTGTATCAGTTTTGCATTTTAAAAAATAAACCTATTTAAAGTCAATGACTATTTAACATTTGGAAAGACAACTGCATCTGTTCAAAGTTCAGCACTGGGACTTAAAAAAATTTGTTTATCCATTTGAATCCTTGAAACAGCAAGGAGTCATTTATGTATATTTAGTTTGTCAGTTGAGGAAAGACAAGACGAAACAAACACCCTCTGAAACTCTATAGTATTCCCCTAAAATCTGAGGAAGTATCCAGAGATACATTCCCTGACAATAGAACAGCAGATAAAGTGGTAAGGGTGAGCATTTCAAATGAAAAGGTAGAGGAGAAGAAGAAGATAGTATTTGAAATAAAGTTTCTGCTAGGTCACCTTTACAGGGAATTTTAAACTCAATGAAAGTCTCTAGAATGAAAAAAATTAACTTTATAATTTAAAAGTTTCTCTTCACACCATTTGCAGAGTTGCTCAAAAATTCTCCCTTCTAAATTTTGTCACTAAATTATTGTAAAGATCTGACCGAAGATTAAAACTTGGTACTCACTTCTAAGTATGCAACCGTGACCTTATTACTACAGGGTCTACTAGGGAGCCAGAGAGAGCAGAATTAAATAGTTTTATTTCTGTTCTTTCCTCTAAAGTCTTCCAGTACAACACTTTTACTGCCTTTTAGTGAAAATATGTTCACAAACATGAAGCAATTTCTGTTATCTTTCATTTGACAATCTGTTGAAGTTTAAAAAAGAAAAAAAATAAAGGTGAAATTCACTTTTTCAGTGGAGAAGGAGACAGTACACTGGGACTGGGATGAGGTAGTGTGATTTCCACCTGTACTTATATTCTATTGGCAGGCTACAAGCATCTGGCATCACACTTCTGCTTCTCATCTGTCTGCTCCCTTTCTGAGCCAAATGGACCATGGTTTAAGCCTTTTTTTTTCCCCCACACATCCTGAAACAAAGTTCCCAGCTCAGGATCCCTTCTTTGATGAACTAAAGCAGCAGAGACGGAAGTACCTTTCAAAATCATTCTTTCTAAAAATCTTCAGTATGGCAAAGGAATTTGCCAGGCCTTCACATGGGATGATCTCGAAATATCTTCCTCAACACACACAGCTGTTAACACCAACCACCAACTTAACCGAGTGGCCTGGGAAACCAGAAGGTGCCAGGTACTCACCCTATAAAATTCCTTTTCAACAAAAGCCTACAACATGGCTGAAGAGAAAAAGATCTGCTTTCAGCTTTCACAAGAGAAATCTTGATTATACAAACTCCAAAACCGTTTTTGTTTTATCTTTCATTTGTTGCTGTGGGCATCAACAGCAACAGTTTTTAAAAGTAACCCTCAGGTTTTTCAAAAATTCATGGTTGGCAGTAGTAGTCCATCTCCCTTGACTCCCAAAAGACAAAGAATCCCTCTCTCTGATTTCTAATTATTAGGTCAGGAATTCAGCAGGAATTCACAGCCTGAGCAGACATTACTTAGATAATTAGTGGTGACATTTAAAGCAATGAGGTTTTTGAAATAAAGTCAATATAAAATAAAACCATGACAATATAAATCCCCACCCCATGTTATATGGAAAAGTACATGCTTAACTAAGACTGTAGGTTTAATTTTGACTTCTAACTCTTTGTAAAACTTGAAACTATAGCGAGAAAAAAGGACATTCAGTAAGAACAGCTACCTATATTCAGGAAGTTCATGGGATATTTAAAAAATAAATTTGTGAATTCAAACACTGGATGAAAAATTTTGTGACACAGAATTACACACAAATTAGGCTGAAAGGAATGTGGCTGGGGAGGTCATGCAGTCTGTGCTCCTGCACAAAGCAGCTCTGGTTCATACAGCTTTGTTTTGAGTATTTACAAGCATAAAGACTTTCCAAACTCACTTGGGCAAACTGTTCCAATACCTGACCATTCTTATAGTAAAGGGGGGATGGAAAAAAAAAAAAAGGAAAAAAAGAAAAAAAAAAAAAGAAAAAGGTATTTGTATAGGTGACTGGCATTTCCCATGTTCCAACTTGTACCCGTTGCAACTCCAAAAAGAATCTGGCTCCATCTTATCACATAATTGCAGTCCTTGCCATCAAAATTTAATACCACGTCTACCTCTTAAATACAGCCATCTTTATGTTACCTTGAAATGAAATTCATGTGAGAAAGCAGGGCTACAGAATAATCTCTTCTCCACATTCACAGTACACAGGAGTACTTGTCAGAGGACAATTAGCTACAGGTCTGATTTGTAGCACAGCTTTATACGGCATGTTAAGAAAAAGGCTTTTTAATTACAAGGTCTATGAAATTGGTAGAACAGTTGTCTGGTGAGGCTGCAGAGATCTTAAGAGATCTCCATCCCTGGAGGTCTTTGAGAACAAGTCAGACAAACTTTTATCAGGTATGATAGATAGATAGAGAGATCTCACCTTGGGGCAGAGGAGCAGACTAGATAATCTTTGCTGTACTTTCTGCCCCTGAGTTTTCTATGAAGGTTGAGACAGTCTCAAGTTAATTCAGGCTCGAGCCTATGGGCCAAATGATAGAATATTTGATGCAACTGAAATACTAAAATCTTAATTATACATTTGCTATATCAAATTTGCACTTACTTTTTGGAACTTTTGGTTTTGCCTGACAGAACCCACACGGTGGTTCCCGTGCTGAGATGCTTAAAAATTCCTTCCTAATGGGTTATGGAAGAATGTGCTATTTCCCCCATGCTACAGGAAGGGTATCTGGGGATTGAATTTGCCATTTGTCATGGCTCTGCCTTCAGCTGGATGAACACCTCAGAGGGGCCAAGGCTGGCACTTAAGCCATTCCCTGCTCCTGAAACTAAGCCAAGCTCCCATCGCTGCTGCTACAGCATGGGAGGCATCACCAGCGGGAGCCAGGTCTGGGTTTTGGAACAAGCACACCCAAAAAGAGAGTCGGATGATTTCCTCAAAACTGTTCAAACTGGACATTCTCCATCAAGTGGCTCGCTACAGGAGCTGTGCCACTTTATCTGGAGCTCTTCCACGCAGTCCAACTCATATCCCAGTTGTAAACCTCTGTTTTAAGGGCACTACCGAAAGCAGGTAAAACACACTTTTGTGCTTGAGCACTGTTGCAATATTCCCGTTGAAAACAAAGTCCCTGTAGCTCTAAAAGTGAGGTTAATGATATACTAAAGTGTACTGGACACCATGTAATGCAGATACTTAGTACACGAAACATGAAGTTCAAGAACTGTTTACATCCACACAACCATCTGTTCAACAATCACACAGCTCAAATGGAACATTTACTCCAAATGGACTGCCTTTATAGCCCTAATTCAAAGAAAGAGAAGCAAATCAAAATCTCTAAATAAATACTGGGAGGAGGTGGTGTACTTTCTGCAACCAATTAACAGACACAGGAAACATATTTCAGTAATATTTTCTTGAAAGTGTTCAAGTGATGATTGTTGAAGTCCCCCTGGCACAGAAAAATTAGGCTTAATATTTTCAAAAGGTGCATATTTAAAACATCTTCTCCTCCCTTTAGGAGCTAAATATTTCATTGTAGGGAAAAAGTTTCACAGGGGTAAAGTACAGAACTGGTGCCTAAAGTGCTCAGAACAGTCAGAGAGCTACCATAGCTCGGCACAATTCCCAGCTCCACTCACCCAGTCAGTTATAATTTAGACATTCGACCTTTGCTGCTAAATCAGAGACTTACAGCTCCTCTGCTATTTCGTTCCTGGCCTCCTGCTGAGATGGCCAATGAATACACAAAATCACAGCATGTAAGTCTATCAGAAATATGATGGCTCATTAACTTGGTGACAGCTAACACAGACACAACATGGTTTCACTTTTAGTCACCATCCACCTGAAATGCTGAGGGAGAAGCGCAGTACAGAGACACGGCCATGCTTGGAAACCTGCCCAAAACTGATGCCTGTAGAGATTTAGACATTCTTCACAAAGCACACTTTCCATAACAACTTTTTTTTTTTCCAGCCCGTATCAACCTTGATGATTCAATGAAAAAAGCAGAAGCATCTTTTAATAAGACTGATCATGCTTTTCATAGAACCACTTAGGTTGGAAAAGACTCTTAAGATCATCCCAGCACTGCCAAGATCACAGATAAGACAGACTCAGTTCTCTCCAACTGATCAGCTGCAGTCTGGGGATCTTTGCAGAAGACAACTTATTTTGGCCTATGTGGTGTTACCAAACTGCAAGTGTGCATTGGAGAGTGCAGTGAGAGGAAAAAACCAGAAAAGTATTTTCCTCAGAAAATGAAGGGGTGGGGGAAGCAACATAAAAGACTTCCTCCACCTCCTCTGAATAAGCTTTTACTATCTAGTTGTAATTTCAGTGCACACAAGATAAAAAAATATAGTGCAAAAAGTACTCACAACTATGCATATGAAACTGTTCAAGTGTATCACAAGGTTTTTGTTCAGCTTAAGAATGAGGAAAGTAAATTAGACAGGAAGCTCTCAGTACAGCTGCAGAGCCAGCATATTCTAGTAATATGAAAACCACACCTTCTTCCTAAAGCCTATACAGACATCAGGTATTATTTCAAAGAGAATGTCATGCTTTTAGGTTTTTAAATATAGGTCTAAAACAATATAATTAAATAAGAAGTTATGGCAAGACAAAGAGGAGATCAGATATTTGGAACAAAACTTTACAGCACTAGTTTTGGCACCAACTTTTAGTACAGTATTATAAAAACACAAGTTCTGAGTGAGAGACTTAACTGAAAAAAATTTTGATTCAGCAGGAAATATTCTGAATTGTGGCTTTTGTAAATTAAAAAAATTAATGACATTTAGTTTGTAGCAAGAAAGAAATACTCTTAGGTAATTTAAACTTGCTATGCTTGCTTTGCTCCACCTACACATTCTGCTTTTTCCTTGAGACCTAGACCTATTCACACTTCCTTTTAAGCAATTCCTAGTGCTGAAGTCCTGTGCACGTATGCTAAATGCTTCCCCTTCCTCAGTCCAAACGCTCCTCCAAAGGAAAATCTGCGTTGGAATTTTTCACTGATCTGACACAGAAAAATGAGATTTTTTTAAAACTGAGAATATTTTCTACTACAGTAGATAGAACCTTCTCTTGTTTATCAGAAACCTTCCTGCCTGCAATCCAAGGTATAAAATCAATGATTTATGGTAATAGGAAGGTGTGCAGTGGCATTTTCCAGGAGCTCTGAACTGACAGAGTTGGCTTGAGTCCACAGGGCTTCTGAACCAACACTGTTCTCCACCTTGCTGTAGACAAGCTGCAGTCAATACGGAATTGTTATTGAGCAAATAACCCTGCTGGGGTCTTTGTAGAGGCAACTGCAATGTCTCCAGCTTTAGGGAAGCCAAAAAAAAAAAAAAAAAGGCCCTGAGATGCTGAAGGTACAGCTACACAGGGACTGTGGACCATACAGGAGATGAGTGCTTCCTTCTCCATACGCCATCAGCGCTCAATAAATGCAACATGGGATAGAAATCTCAGATTCAGTATCTTAAGAAGCCTACAGATAAACCTGGCAGACTTCACAAGCCCCTTTTGGGGATGCAGCCACCGTATTATCTGCACTGAACTAAAACAACTTAGAAAAGGAACAAAAAAATCAAGCAAAATTGCTTAGTGACTGGATCACTAGAAGAGCTCCGTGCAGGGCAAGATGTGACAGCAGCAAAGACAGCTGTTGTCCCCTGTCCTGCACATAATTATTTACGATATTTGGCTAAATCTAAACAAAACTTCAGAGGTGTGACAAGTGCCATAGGAGAAAGCCCTGATCACAGAGGAACATGTCCTTTTCTTGCAGCACAAGGCTTACAGGACAAGACAAGCATGATTAACATGGGTAACTGGTGAGGAGCAGCCGACGTACATACGAATTTCAGCAGAAAGATCTCACAGTGCTTTGGCTGGCAACCAGCAGACCTTCAGGCAAGTGAAGACTTGCTGGTTAGATATTTGCAAATTATATAGAAATGGTGCTTTAGAGGAATGCCTGAAAATATGATTGGATAAAAATATTAGCTTTCTTCACTGGCTAACTACATGAGGAATTAGCACTGAAGTCCTACTTCTTTTGTGTAAGTAAATACATGAATTTTATTTTAAGAATGAGAAGCACAAACAGTTTTTCTATCTTCAGTATGTATATTAGAACCCTGGCACACAGGACCCTAACCCAAAATATGGCAATCAGATGCCACATCACTGTGCAGGAACACGCTCAACATCAGAACTCTTAACAAACAGTCACAAGCAGAGGTGGCAGGTTTTACCTAAAATAAATATTAGTGAATAAAAATCTTACCTTCAAAAGTGCAGGCAGAGCTGTGCTTTCCTTTTGGCCGCTCTTTAAATTTATGGCTTCACTCCCTTTGTTTTCAGAACTGAAAAACAAAAATATTTTGTAACACTGAGTACTTGCATTATTCAAATCCACTCAAGAGCCAACACATTCAATTTAAACACAGGAGGTTTAACTTAGAAGGACAGAAAAACATTTTCCAAACTGTGGCGCATACTCTGCACATACTGTAACTGAAAAACCAAGTCCCAAAAAGCTGAAGATAGAATCAAAATGACTGTTTCACCTCACACAGAGGTTTTCAAACTCAAGCATTCAGAAACAGGACACAGCATTTCAGCTCTTCCAGGTGAAAAGAAAACAGGTTTTCCATGGTGATGTATTATTTTTCAAGTGGAGTTGAACAACGATCTACCACAGCAGCATTCATTGCCACAGGACCACCTGGCAGCCACGAGGTACACCCCATTCCGAGGGCTGTGAGCAAGGGGAATGTGCTCCTGGCAGGTGGAACCATCACAAATCACAGCACCACACTGAACAGCTCTTCACTGAACATCCCCAATGGGCCACGCAAATGCAGAAGGAATTTCAGAAAGGGGACAACAGGCATATGTTTATTACCAAGGTCACGCCTGCTGTTCCATTTTAAAAGTCAGAAGTCCAAAATCACACATGTCCGTATTGGACATTCATCAAATTAATTCAAATTTTCTCAAGAGCTTATTTTTGGAGTGAAGGGAACCAACTCCCTGTCCCCAACCCCAATTTTTAAAACAATCCTTCAACATAGTCCAGCAGAGAACACTTTAATAAAATCCTTTATGCTACATGGAACTCAAAAGCAAATAGGTGATCTTAATGACAGACATCAGTTCCCGCATTGCGTACCATCACATAAAGAAAAAATAACTTTGTACCAGCATACCATATGAGTAAGTATTCCAACTAATTCATAATCACTTTGAATACCCTTCTTCATCAGTCTTAACTTTGCTGTTGGCAAATGCACAAGCCCTTAGTTCTGAACTCGTGAAGAGATGAGCTGAAAGCTTTTTAAATAAAAACAAAATTATTTGCATTTTGGTGAAATTCTGCAAGGATTTGGAGAAAGAATTTAGATGCTGCTGTACTCCTACTGCTCCTGAGTATAAACCACAGGTAAGCACATCTCAGTAAGACTCTCAAAAAGAAAGGTTTTCTTCCTATTGCAGATTAGATATCTACATTCAATATACATTGATATACACATAAAACACAAAAGCCACTCTGACTAAACGTAAGTTTCCTTCTCAGCTGCTCAGAGACAGCATACCCCAAATAAAAATGAGAACAGAATTCTCCTAGAATTAAGTTTTTCAAGATCTTTCGTATCTTTTCAGATTCATCAAAAGAAAAGCTTCTTCCTCCCATTTATAGATCGTCTCCAAGTCAAAAACCATGTACTTTCACATCACCTTAGGTAATCTTTCATAATGCATTCATAAACACAAAGATGCTTTTTCAGGGAGAGCATCAGACAGAAAGTCTTGGCAGTTCTTTGCCTCCCTGAAAGACAGAGCAGATGAATTAATATTCTAACCTATTAATTTCTTCTGCTGCTAATGTGTTTCATGAAGGAGATGTCACAATCACTCTGGGCAGTCTGGCACACTAATAAAAGTGTTTCTTTGCACATAACCTATTTTCTCTCTCCTAGTTTTTGTTTTGGTGTTCACTTAAAAAAAAACAAAACAAAAAAACCAAAACACTCTTCTCAGATCTGCATGGTTTTTCCTGATGCTGATACATTTCACATGAACAAGAATTCCCTGTACATAAGAGTGGAATAATGAGGTTGATCTCTACCAGAACTCTTCCTGACTTCAGACTCTTTATGGAACTGGTCTGCAGACCACAAATGAGATCCTTGCTTTCATTAAGTATTGCCAGCACACATTACCCAGTGTTGAATTATTTCATCACTTTGTTTTGCTCATATTCTTCCCTTTACATCACATGTTTTTTCCCCACTTTTTTCATTTTCCTGCTCCTTGTTTACATTTGAAATACATGTCTGTGTTACTTTCTTCTAGCTAGCCATAGAAATTCCATAGCATACATACCAAAACTGAAAGAATGTGATTCAGCAGATAAGCGTATTAAAATCAACAAGTGAAAAAAAAAAAAGTATCAAAACTTTTCTTTCAAACATAAAATAACCTTAACCCTGGAAACATTTCCCCACACCCTTTCATGCTTTATATTCTAGTGTCTCTACATTCCTTAACCTTGAGGGTGTAGTTCCTCAAACATGCTGACTTTGTCAGCAGAACCAGCTTTAGAAATTTCCACTCCTTCCTCCTCAGCCCCAGTTATCTCTCTACATCCTTAATTCAGCCAAGAAGGGCTCTCAGTAGGGCCACAGTTTTGGATAAAATCGAGGAGGGGGAGCAGAACTTTCCATGAGGAAAAATCCAGCTCTGGTTTGCAGCACAGTGATTTGGAACAGAACAAATGAAGGGGCAACAAATGGCACTCAAGCAGGAACAAGAAGCAGGGACCAGTGCAGCTCAGAGCACCCCAGAGGCTGCTTGGGGTGAACCTCTTCTCCCTCAGCCAGGGCCCAGGTCTGAACGGATCCCTGACGGAAACCAAACGGTTTGGGTTTCACAGCACAAAAGCTTCTTTGCTGCACAAAGGCCTTGTGGGTTGTTTAGGATAAACTTGCTTTGCTTCTCTCAAGGTTACCTTCTATAGCCTAAACAGCACAGACACAGGAGCTGGGCCACACTCAGTCCCTGGGACTGGAGAATGGGACTGGAAAATACTGTTCATTTGATTCACATGATGCAACTTATCAATTCCCACTGACAACTCCCTGCAGTTTTTAGGGCTTTCCCTCTTCCCATCATTGCATCAATCACATCACTGTGAACTATGGCTACGTCTGTATTTGTAAAGTTTGGCTCCACAGAATTTTAAGCTTTTCCAGAGCTGTACCTTCCTAAAACACTTTGCCACAGCAGGTACCTTCAGTGCTGCCTCCAGTTCAGCACATCTAAGGTTAGGTTTGTGTTTAGGCACCCACAGACAGGCCAGCCACCTCTCAGGAGAGCATTTCACTGGTCCAGTTAGGAACATGAACAAGTCTTCAACTCTGTGCTTCACATACTCCTGTTGTTCCACTATATATCCAGGAACAGGCCTCTACTAACCCAAGTTCTGAACTGTCTTTGCTTTTAAGTAGAAAAGAGCAAAGCATGATCTTAAGGAGACAGAAAACACCTCTGCCATGCCAACTTGCTTCCATGGGCTTCTTACCTACCCAGGCAGTCACTGACAAATTGTCACTGCCATTTGTTTACATATTTAGGCAGATATTACTCTCATTTTATAGACTCAAAGAGGAGGAAAAAAAGGCATGGAAATACTAAATAACACTCAGAGTAATGAAGACCCTGTCACAATTAAGACTAGAAACACAAGCTTCTCGGATATGTAATCTACTGCCCTTCTGTTGCTATTTCTGCTAGACATTCCTTTTTCTCTTGCGTATTAGTGCATCCAACAGAGATGGATTAATCTTCAGCGAAGGTTTAGAGGAAGGTTAGAGGGATTTCTTCTCCTCAGCTGTCTTGCTGCTCTTTCTACTGTCTTGCCAGCATGCCTAACTTGATTAGCATCACTCTTATTCTTTAAATCATCAAGATTAAACTTAAGTTACAGAATGCTATCTTTTGTATCTTCTGAACAAACCTTTCTTTGTGCCGTTTTCTATTGCTTTTTGTTCCTCTGCTGCTGCCTCTGTTTTGACCTTTCTGTAATACTTGGACAGGTGGTGTCTGAATCAGAAGCAGGTTTGTGGTCCAAGTTTTTAATCATTACACTTTGGAAGGAGAGGTTAGAAATCCTTATGAGGGAGACATGTTCACATTCTGCATTGTTGCTCACACAAAAAGAGATTACAAGAGGGATTACAGTCCAGGGAAAAAAAAGCAATTTAATGGAGCATATTTAAGTACATAACTTTCAAGATCTTTTCTGACTGCCTTTAAAAACAGAACAAGAGAATTACAAACAACCACATCTTCAAAAGGCCCTCAGAGCATCTCTGTATGGAGTGAGAAGTCTGCTTCCTCCATCCTTGTCCTTCATAACAATCCCTCAGAACTTGCAAATTAAAAGCCCATCCCCTTCTTCCTTTATTAATCCACCCCACCCAAGTTATGCATGCAGCAGATTGTGAATGTGTTGTGACAGATAAAAAAAATAAGCTACAGGAAACATGCAAGTGTAATAAAGCACAAACACACAAGTTTTGATGAGACTCCTCACGCATAGAATTCTTCAAACTGAAAGTAAGGGCTGTGACACTTTAGGTTCCTTTTTATGAGGAGAAGGCACAGACTGCCTGTTGTGGTTTGGGAAGGGGGAAATGAATGGGCACTCCCTCAAGGAAATGGGGACAGCTGACTAAAGCTGCACTTGGACAGCACCACCATAGCACTTGTGGATGTTGACCCTCCCTCCTTCTCCCACAGCTCTGAATCAAATCTCTTCCAACACAGCAGCTCCAGCATTTACTTCCCCAGCAGTGCACATGTAACCAGATAGGTGAGTGCTCCAGCAGGTTGCCATGTTCTCTCTCTTAGGGACAGCGACTCCCTGAGCAGCCAAACCCTCCCTGCTCCCACATGAGCCTGGCAGTGTTTGTTTTTCACTGGTCTGCTCCTCAGAGTAACTCGGAAACCATTCAGTGTGATGACTCGCAAGGGTAAGACAACAGGCAATGCCAAACCTCAAAGATGCTCCAGGGTGCCAAGAGACAAAAAAGCATCCACATCTGGCTTTAGGGACATGGAGGTAACAAACTCAGCCTGATCTATCCATACAGCCATCTATCCAGGCTCCACAACAACACTTGTGACACCTCCTTCCCATGATTTTCTAAACATTTTTCCTGAAGATGTGTTTTTGGGATCACTGATATAATTCACTCTTAACCTCATGTAGGTTAATGTCTTTTTTAGGCTTATTTTCTGGCTACTTCCTTTATTTCAGCATTCTGGGGTGTAATGCCAGCTCCTGAGCCCTCTCCTTTCTCTCTGAACAAACCTAACACCCCTCTCTGGGAAATACACCTCAGGTGGTTTTGATGTCATGACTTCTTTCCAATTTTACTCTGTGCCAACAGTTACACATTCAGTGCTGACCTTCCAGAAGGATATTCCAATGGAGAGACATCGAAACTAGGATTTCATCACTTAGAACTTAAAAACCCATTTGTGCGAGAGCCTCCATGAGCAATGTAAATGAGTGGAAATTCACAAGTCTAATAATACCGTCAAATATAGATGTGCAAGATCTCCATGAAGTTTCAGCACATTACAGGGATTCTCACACCACATCGACACACCAGCAGTAGTTATGAAACTTTTATTAGAAAACTGCAAAGAGCTGGAGGTTGCTTAGTATTAGTTTCCTCTTTGTCCCAGTTTCCAAGTGGTAATTAAAAAGATGACTGTTAAAAATTTAGACTTTTAAATTAATATTTATACATATATATGTATACCAGTTACCCTGCTTGCCATACAGACCCTTATGATTACTGCTGGCCTCGTGCACAATCTAGATTATGAAATTCCACTAGGCTGTGTTAAGCCTTTAACACATGACAAAAAGATAAGACCTTTGGTTGAAAACCAACAAACAATGGAAAATCGAGCACATTTGTAAATAAAACTTTTCCATGTAAACTGCTATTAAATTCACTACTTATTTGGCTTACTCTTCTGATTTTTCAAGCCTCATCTCTCAACCATGGGATCAATCTACAGATTGTAAAGGTCTTGGGTTCAAATAACCTCTTCATATCACAGGTCTACTACAACATAAAGCACTTAACTCTGATTTCCCCTCCAGTTATATTCCTTGAGGCAGAGTCAAACCTTAACATTGACATTTCAAAACTAAATGCTACTGAGCTACGTCATTTTATTCTGCAAGGGAAGTTTTCCAGACATCATTTTGGAACTCTTTTCAGAGCCTGTTTTAGTTTGAAAACATCCTTTTCATGACAAATCACGGACACCAAAACTGGACTCAGTACTCTAGTAACCAAAGAATCCACAGAATATATGTGTTTTGTTGTTTATACACCCGACAATCATAGTTTTTCTCTGAGCCACCACTTGGGCAGCTCACGTTTAACTGGCTGTCAACCATGGCAACTTAAGTTTGTTTCCAATGCCATCTACATGGTGATTTCCATACTTTTCACTCTAATCATCTGCAAGCTTCATATGCTACAATTATTTTTTTCTTCGAAATTATATGGGAAGATATTACTTTTTTAAAAAAATACATATTTTTAATTTTCTTCCAACAGATCAAATAGAAAATTATTTATTACATCTGTTCTTTTAATATTGGTCTATATGTTGAGTTTTAGCCTGCTGCTATTACACTTGCAAACATTTTAAGTGGCGCATCAGTGCCAAGTCTTAAGCATCTAAGGATGATATTTCAGCAGTTTGTCAAGTGAAGCTGCAATCTCATAAACAAAACTGAGCTTGACAATTCCCATCCTTCAGTGATGTTACAATCAATACCAAGTTTATTAACTTCTCAGGTCGCCTGGGAGCCTTGGTTAATCAATTTTTCTATCCTTCCCCTTTAATCCAACTAAATGCAATAGACTTCAAAGGGAAACACTTTCCTCTAGGCACTAACATCACACCTTGTGTGTCATGCTGCCAGGAGAACTATCAGAACTTCATCTAAAAAAAGAAGTCAAATTTTTAAGGGTCAAACTTCTGGCATGTACCTTGAGCAATATGAGTGTGTGTACGGTAATGATTTGTTAAAAAGGAAAATATTACTGTAAAGCTCAGCGGCAACAAGACATGAGGAAATCAAATGAATCAAAAAAATTGCCTTGTGCATCAAGTGACAGCTAAAATACGTTAGTATTTAACAGAAAATAAAAATGCTAGCATTTTAACAGAAAAAACCCCAATTAATTAAATTAATTAAAACCTCTTTCCTATGTTTCCCTCCCCCCAAACCCACAATGTCTGAAAACCTTCAAAATGAAAAATTTCCAGTGAAGTTCCCAACCAGATTCCCAAAGCTAACACACCTCTTGGGAACCCAAATGGCAGCAGCAGTGACAAAGTCTGTCTCTAGTCTCTGGAAAGGCACTTGGGGCTTGTCTTAAGGACAGAGGGAGAATTTTGCACAGAAGTTTGAACGTGAAGTTTCTGGCTGCTGCTTCCGTGCTTAAGCTCAGGCCACACACAGAGGGGAGGAGAACTGACATTAAGACAGATGGAAATTATAAAAACAAGTTATTGAGTTTGAAATTAGAGGGTCAAAGGAAAGCAAAGCTGCTATTTCATTTAAGACAAATAAAGAAGGGAAGTGGAGGAAAAGGAAAAGAAAGCAGAGAAAGGTAAGGAAGGAGAAAATGGAGTCAGGAGAAGGCAGAAACTTAGACAAAAGAAGTGCTACAATTGCTGATTAAGGGTTGAAATAGCACAAAATGTATTATATTCAATTACCCTCATTTCGAAACTGGTTTGATTACAGGCAGCAATAAGCAATTTAGATTGTTTTAACTGAAACAATTTTTCCTCTCAGACCTGTTTCTGCCGCTGATTTACATACTGTTCTTTGCTTGTGCAGCAAAGCTGGGTCAGCTTCACACTCTGCAATAGCAGGGCTGTGTTACACGCTTTATATTAGCTACACAAACTGTGTTAGTTTTAAATGCAGACTAAAATGAGCAACTAAAAATATAATGGGAAATAAACTATGCTAGAATAATAGCAGAGAGGCCACATTTTACAGTGAAAGTTTACATGAAAAAATTCAAGAACCAAAGCATGTACCTTTAAGTGTAGAACTAAGTGAAATAAATATGATGGGCCATGATGACCCTTGCTAAATAACTTAATCCGTTTTGCATGTGAGGGAACTGAACAGCCCTACAAAGGCTGGAGAAAGAAATATAAATGTTTCTGAGCAGAGCTTACGCCAATATTGGGCAGTGCGATTATACCAGATTACATCAAGGTTTTTCTTCTGGCATCTGTCAGGCATAGTAACCAACACTGCTGTGGAATCTGCTCCCTATTTGCCAGTCTGATTGGTTAGATAGTTCCCAACATTCTTATCAAATAGTTGAGTTACTGTCCCCTAATACATAAACTTGGTGTAACATCAGAAACAGATTTACAAACTATTTATTGAGGTTAAATTTATCGAATTAATAGAGAATAGAACTGTTTTCAAATGGCATGTTTGCAGGGTGGGGGATCAACAGTGGTACTTACAAAATGGCATAAAAATAGGAGACATTAAAAAAAATAATCCAGGGAAGCTTTAAAGCAGCAGCAACTGTTGTCCTGATAAACAGAGCACACCAGAATTTCAAAAAGATGTCATTAAGAGAAAGCACCTGGGAAAAAACAAGCAAGAGAGACTGGTGTCACCAGTAAAATGCAGCGAGCTCTTCTAGTCAGGCTGGAGTAGAAAACTCTTGGTAGAGGTTCAGAGGGCTACTATTCCAATCCAAGAAAATAGTCTCCAGAACTCCCATCTTTTACTCACTGAATATACATCAGGAAGCATCCTACAGACACTTTCCAAAGTTCCCTCTTTTGTTTTGAAGGCATGCATTTCCTATTCCAACCAAAAGTTTCATGGCTAAACTGGCGGCCTATAACTGATGATTTAAAAAAAAAAAAGTATGTTATCACTGCAAAATTTTTTGCTCTTCATGTGCTCACAAGAAATGCTCCTTCTTACACTAATTTCCTAACGCAACACTGTCTGTAGGTGAAGCGCAGACCCACATGGTGTTCATATAAGAACAGGCCTCAAGACCTCCAAACTGCTCAAGAAGATATACTGCCCTCTGTAAAATATTTTAGCAACTTAAGCAGCAGTGGAAGACTCAGAAAAATAACATTCTATTTCAAAGTAAGGCAAGTCATGAAATCACAATAACACAACACCATCAGAGGCTATATCTTGTGTCTGAAAACTGACATGATGAAGCGAAATGAATAAGGAAACCAACATGTCTGACCTTAAGCCTTCCAAAGTGATACTGCAAAGCCAGTTAGAATAAATAAAAATTATAATAGAAATGATAACTAATATACCAGAAAATTGAGTTATTACTATCCCCTGAAAAGCCTAAGCAACAGAGCACTGTGGTACTGTCTGCAAGTATAATTGCATATACTAACTGGACTGTATGAAATGCAAAAGCCCCTCAGAAATTAAAAGCAGTAGCTGGGTTTCCACCCTTTCAAGAAGGTACAATAATTAGAAATACAGTCCCCACAGCAACATATTTCAGAATCTTAATTTTTTTCCACCTGTGAGCCTTTTGTTCACTGGAGGAGAAGACTGTGGAGTTTTCATCTTTGCAAAACCGTTCCTTAAAACCACAGACATGTAGCTGTTTTGGAAATATTTTTGCATTAACTCTGGCACTTATGCCAATAACTGGAAAAGGAGACAACGCTGTTAACATTTAAAACAGTGGAAAAAAATGTTGCTTTGTTTCTTCCAGGGAGCACTTCTATTATAATTAAGACTCCGGTAACATTTCCTTCAGGAAATGTCTCTCACACACATGGCCAGCTGCTGGCCCTGCTCCTCCTGGTCTCAGTCCCCCGAGACATCCAAGTATGTGCCTCATTCTAATCGAGCAAGTGTCCCCACGAGAGTGCACAGAACCATTTACCTGTTTGATTATAGGAAACCACTTTGGTACCCTGCTGAATCAGGGCCTTTCATATGATTTTGAATTATCCTGCAATGAAAGCCATAATACAAAAATCTAGGAAGCAAAAAGAAAGAAAGAAAGAAACTCCAAATTCACAAATGTATGGAAAGTACATTTAGGCAAGACTAATTCGAATTCTTCTATAGGCTTGGGGTATTCTACTTGCTGGCTCCACAAACTATCATCCCTCATGTGCATTCATAAACAAGCTAAATTATTTAACAACAACACAAAGAATCCTGCTCTGGCTTTTGACAGAAAAAGGTTCTTTATTAGAAAGCAGAGGCTGATTTTTCCAGCAGACAATGGATTTCCTCAAAGATGCCAATAGTATCTGAATCAAACCCAGCCAGGAGGCAGTAATTTCAGAAGAACTAAGTTTGAAATTTATTACTCCATCAATTTCCACCAGTCCCTCAAATGCACAGTTTTTACAACTACAAAAATACATGTTCTTTGTAAACAGGAACAATGATTGGCAGTCCCAAAGGAAGAAAAAGACTCTCTAATCTCTCCTCAGGCAGAATAAACAAAGTTCTTCATCTCTGAAAGCTCTCCGTTAGAAACTAATGGATGAATGGAACAACAATCTCAGCCTGAAAAAACCCCAACAAACAAATCAGCCCCCCAAAACCCTTCTAAAACCAGAAAAGAGGTTGCTTTCCCCTATTTGTTGTCTCTGGCATACTTCAGCAGTGCAGACAAAATATCCTGACAAACCAAACTTGCACTGGTAGTTCTGTGACCAGCCAACAGCAGGGAAAAAGAGAAATCTGAAATGAACCTGCTAAACACTATATGGAATAACTAATAAAAAGTAGTAGTTTACAGGACATTTTGATGGTACCTCAGTAAAAAGTGTCAGACATTTATTCACAAAAGAACAATTTCTCAGCCACAGAAGCTGCATATTTCTGAAAGAATCCACAGTGGGTTGACTTACAATGTAAAAGCTGTGTCTTCATCCAGACGGACTAAAGATATATGCATTAAAAAAAAAAACAGACTTCTGTTAGAATTGTGAGAATGCAATTGGGTTTTGTCACCCTGGGGATTTAGACTGCTCCAGGACAAACACTGTGGTAACCAATAACCAATTGCGTATTACAGAAAACTGCAAATAGTCCAGTACAGCATAATGACTGCTTTTGATGGAAGTTAGTGATAAAGACCTGGGATGAAGAGCACTGAAGCCATTCAAAGCAGCCCCAGCTCTGAAGAACACACCTAGGCAGCAGGCAAGCACTGGGTGGGAGATGCTTTCCATTTGGCTACTTTTTATGTAAAAGCCAAGTAAGCTCTTAAAGGCATGCGCTGCGCTTTTTGCTGCCACAAAACTTGCAACTAATCTGCACGGCTTATTTTTTCCACAAGCAAGCAAGCCTCCAGCGAGTCTCATGTTCATCAGAGCTACAAAGTGCTGTAAGGGCAAGTTATTAACATAAGCTCTTCGTCAAATGAGGTTCTCAGAAGAGTCTAAGACACTGATTAACAAACTATGCAATTCCCCCCATCCCCTTCCTCCTATTTAAAGCCAGGGTCACGGTAGGTTTGGGTTTTGGTTCTTGTGTTTTTTACAGGTAAATCTGAACACAGTGTCTGGAGCAAGAGGGCAGCTCTGCAGTTGGGGGAAGGAAAGCTGCCAGCTTCCAGTCACCCACCATTGCCTAATTTGCGGGAGCAGATGGAGAATGACTTTTGGACAGACACAGGCTCTTTTCTGCACGCTTTTAGAACTTAGGAAAGCATCATGTTCTGCACAGGCACCAAGTGTGATGCGTGTCTCCAGAGGTCAATGCAGGCACACAGTGTATGTGATACACTGCTCCCTCTCCTGCTCCCTTTACTTGGCTCTTCTGCTCTTTTGAAACCCATCAGTAGCTCAAATACCTCCACACAAAAGTTTCTTCCTATATATTCCAAACTTGGTGTGGTTCCAACATACTGATAACCTGAAGGGGAAGCCGTGCCGGTGTATCCATTTCTCCCAGCCCTTGACAAAAGCTCAATTCCCGAACTCGCCCACGCACTGCACACCTTCGCAACAAGCAGCCCCAGCAGCCTCGGTCCCCCTCCCCGCACACACGCTTTGTGCAGCGATCCATTCTGCTGCTCGCTAAACAAACACGCCGAGCAAACCTGCGGCACTGATCCCAGCCCGGCGCTGGGTAATGTATGCAATTACGCTAATCTGGGAAGAAGGCTGCCAGTGGAAACCAAATACGAGAACGTCAGCATTCCTGACGAACGTGCCACGCTGCAGCCCAGCACAACAAGGAAAAGCTCCTTAACATAGCAAATGGGACTTGGGATGGCGAGGCTTTTCGCTTGCCTCCTCTCCAGGAAGGAGTCACGGCTCCCACCCTGCAGCTAAGGAGTTCAAGATCGAGGCCAAGAGGCCAGAGCCTTTTCGTATCTGCCTGGACTATCCCAGCTTCCGAATAAAGAAAAGGCTCTTGGCTGCAGGAAATGAAACTGTGATTGAGATAAAGATTAGGCTCCAGCCCCAAGTTAAGTGAAGGTCTGCCATGAGTGCTACCTACAGATCGGCCATTTAGTGCACAAACCACTAAAGTGACATCACTCCTCTCCTTACCAAGGTGACCGCTAGGCTTTTTTATTTATCCCAAACCACAGCTGTAGGGAGCTGGCCAGGCATCACCCAATGAAACCTCTCCTATTGCCTCTCCACGTCCCCCATCAGATCCAAACCTTCTCCTTCTATATCTTAACCACCCCTGCAAGACAAAATAGCCACGATATTCCAGCAATTGTAAAGATATTCTTGATTCAGCAGCCTTGCTCCCAATTTATTTTTTAGAGGAAATAAAAAAGCAGTGTTTTCTGCTCTTGAAAGACCAGTTGATCCTTGGTGGTGTACTGGCATGCCAAATGCTTACAATAAAACAAAACCCCCAAAGTTAAAAATCCTCTCGGTGCATTTGCAAGACTGTTTAAGATGGTCAGTGTAAGACAGAAATAGCCTCTTCTATTTTCCATGATTGCTGAGAATATGCAATACAAGATCCTCAAGCTTTTTGCTGAAAGAACTACTGTGATAGCCACTGTCTGTCTGATTAAATTGTATTTACTGTCAGTTTCAACACAAACCTATGCACTATCAGGAATGACTCAGATTAAAACCAACACGCTAAAAGCACAAAATAAATACTACACCCGAGGAAGTAAGGCCTAGACAGTTAACAACTTTTCACCACAAAAATATGCTCATTAACTTGGGCCAACAATAAGGCTGCCTGAGGAACTGAAGGAAACTTATCTGTGCTTCTTTACTACTTACAGGCA
>VZRL01003129.1:981322-1027606 GCA_013397895.1 Origma solitaria | reverse complement strand
GTTCGGGAGCCGGGGGTGCTCGGTGCTGTGCGGAGCGGGGCAGGCTGGGGCAGCAGCAGGAGGTGCGGGAGCTCCATCCGCGCCCCGGCAGGCGGGAGGGCCCGGGTCCTGCCCTGCCGAGCCCCGGGGCCGCGGGAGGGCAGCGATGGCCGCGAAGGAGGAGGTTCCGCCGCACGCTGCCCGCCGCCCCCGCGCCGGGAGGGTGGCGCGTTCTGTTTGGTTTGGGTTTGTTGTTTTTTTAACTTAATGGGTCATAATTAGTGTGAACAAAGAGAAAAGATCAGAGGTGGAAAAAAAACCAACTCTGTAAGAGAAAGGATAGGCAGACTTGAGAATGTACACTCCTGACTGACTGCGAACGCCAGCGCCAGCGTAGTGCTTTGTACCTCGGGCCAGCTTTGAGATCCACGCAAAGTCAGGAGCTGGCTGCGCGCTGTCCCGGGCACCGGCTGGCTGCCACAGCAGCTGTGCCTGCTGCCCAGCGCTGTCAACATTCGCAGCCAGCAAAGGTCCAGAACAGCAGCGGCTGGGGCTTCACCTCTCACCCCACCTGGGGCTGAGTTCAGACCACTCTTGCTGCCCCTAACCCTAACCCTAACCCTTGGCTTGGAGGAAAGGGGTTCTCCTGCCTTTAAAAAAATCCATTTCCTAGAGAGAAGTTTGGTATGTTCTTTCCTTCTGGGCTTTTTAATACCAAACCCTTCATTTTTCTCCATGTGAGATGTGGCCACCCTTGAGTTAACATCAAACTATACCAACAGATGACCTTGCCATTGCACAGTGACAAATACAATCCTCATTTTATAGATCGAGGTGATGCACAAAACCTCAATGATTCACTGTGTGAGTTCTTGGTGAACTAATCTAACCCTGACACTAGGATTTAAAATTCAGAACCACACTTTCTCTCATCCTTGTGAGTATCTCTGCTGTTCTTTGGGACTGCCTACACATTACAATTTTCTATCAGCTTCCTTTTGCTTTCGCCATCTCAGAATTGTGGAATGGTTGAGGTTGGAAGGGAGCTTAGGAAATCACCTTCACCTGGTCCAACCCCCTGCTCAACCAGGACCACCTGGAGCAGATTGCCCAGGACCGTGTCCTGATGGCTTTTGAGTATCTCCAAGGTGTCTGTGAGTAACCTGTGCCAACAATCGCCTCTCTTCTGTAAGGTTTTTTCCATTTGTTCACCTTGATCTATACCCAAACCTCTTTCTTTACCACTGCGTCACAGTGACAGGCAGATATGAAGATAGTACTCTACACCCATCTGCAGAGCAGCAGCAATAAAACAGCTGGGAAAAAAACTACTCTCTGCTTCTCTGTCCATTTTTTCCTGCCTCAGCAATGAGCAAACCTTTAAGAAATGTGCAAACAGCCCTGCTTTGTACTGTCCAAGTCTCATATAGCTTAGATGTGGATTTTAAGAACACAGACATAGCTAGATATTGGACATGCACTTAAATTTTTAACCAGGCGGTCAAAGTTGGGACTAGCTGGTTGTATCATAGGTCACAAAAAGTAGCTTTCTCGTGGAATCATTACCAGTCACAAACCTTATTCAGGTGACCAGCACTTAGAACACAAGATTCTGTCCAGTTTTCTTTGTCCAGACAAGGAGCAGACAATTCTCTCAGTGATACAGGTGCCCCAAACCTTGCACAAAACCATGAAATGTTTCGTTCCAGGACAGTATAAAGGAAAATAAGAAACCACATTTTTAGAGTACCTACATGAAGTTGCCAATTCTCGTGGAACTGGCAATTGGGGTTAAAACTGCAAATTGTAACAGCTGCTCCCAATGGAACATTAGAGAGGAGACACTCCCTCTGACATTCAAAACAGAAGTAGTCAGGCTCCAAAACCAAATTAGAACAGTGGCAATTTATTAGGGCTGCACAAACAGGCTGCAGGGAGGCTTAGGCTCTCAGTGACTGTTTATTACTTTTAATTCTTCTTTGCCACATACGTCTCACAGCTTCCCTACCTATTGCTTAAGTAAGATCTAATCCCTAAGCTGTAGCAAACCTGAATATAATAATTAGCATTTATAAAGCATCCGGTATCTTCAAAGGAATTAAGCATTAATTAATCCTCGTAATCACCTCAGGATGTAGTTAAGTATAATATGGTGAGTGGTTTGCACACAGAGACAGAGGCAGTCAGAACACCTTGCTGCATCCAAAGGCTGTCCACACATGCCCACAGGGGCACCACAGGGCAGCACGAAGCATTATCAGGGCTCTGCTTGTCCAAGAACAAAGAGCCAGCCTAATCAGAAATGCTAATCCCAAACATTAACATTTTGTGCTCAAATCTGTTCCTCCTTTCTGCACTGCATCTAAAAGCAGAAAATACAGGAACATACCAAATGACAGTTCTACTGCAGGCAAATAATGAAAATATTAAAACTAATCAAAAGACTAAAACTGTATCAATATAAAAGATGAACATGTGACAGGTTAGATAATCCCTTCTTTTTTTGTACCCTGGAATAATTGAGTACCACGTGACTTAAGAGTAAATAATTTTGACACATTTAAAACAATAAAAGGGGAACTGCCAGCGGGGTTGCCAACAGGAACTCGGCTTTAGCCACCTACACCTCCAGCAAAGGGGGAAGGAGCAGCTCTTACCCAAAGATGCACTGTCTCCCATGCGGCAGGTGGCCTCACACATGAACACAGCTGCCAGCGTTTACAGCAGCACCAACACATGCAAGCTAAAACAGATGGGGCAAACAGGTTCCTTTCCGCCTCAGATTCAAGTGCTCACATGTGGCCCACATGAGCTAATACGGCAACACCAAAGGCGCCGAGAAACCATTAAAACACACTTGCAGAGGGATAGAATTGCACAGAAGAGGAAAATGTTAAGAAGGGGCTCTCAGTACATTTTTTTCATAATTCATCCTGCCTGGAGTGTCACTTGAATGTCAAATAAGAGAGGGGAGGGTGCAGTGCCTATTCCACATCAACTTAATTTTTCCTTCTGCAATTCTGATTATAATGGTTGTACAGAAGGGAAACCTCCCCCTTCTCCTTGCTGATTTAGAGTGAGCAGATGGTGAAATTTTAATTGTGCTTTTTGAATTTCCTCTTTTTTATGCGTCTTTCAAATCTTGAGTCAAATCTTTTGTTTTGTTTGGATATCGAAAAAGGAAAGCACATTTCCATCATGCTGGTTTAGGAGGAGCCCTCCTTTCACACCCTTCTTTTAGAACTTTCCTGATACATTAAGGTCATAACTAGGGGAAAAATACAGTCTTTAAACCTCCAAACTAAACATTTTGCCTGCAAGCACATTTCACACAACTATTAATGAAAACAACATCCTCAAACTGCTTCCATTATTGGACTGCTACAATAAGAAGCGGTCTTATGTTTTGAGGTGTAACTCTGCTCTACAAAAGCAAAGTTCAATTTTCCATTTCACACATGTTAATGCACTTATCTATCAAAATATTTTATGTGTCTCTGCTACTTTTTCTTGTTAATAAGCACTCCCATTTTCCAGGCTCTTACAAAACACGTGTACAGGTACATGCGGCATAAATAGCAACAGGATTTTAATAATGAACAGGCCCTTACCTATCTTTTTCCTTTCCAGTCTATAGTCTATTATGGCAAGGATTTTAATATGTGGCATGAGACCATGAATTAATAAATACACATAAAGGAGTCATTGTGTGTAATATTTCCTAGGCATTTCACACAATGTTTGTTGTCCAGATGTTGAAACAAATACTGATGATCTTCAAATCTCTAATCTATCCTTTAAAATGAAGGCAACCACCAGAATGGAAGAGTTGGGTCTTGCTATGTTATTACAGAGATGAAGGATGTTAGCAAGGATTTCTAGGATTATTTTCTATCTAGCCATGACCTCCTGCTGTAAAGTATGTGCTGCACAGCTTCCAGCAATCCTCATCCTTTAACTGTAAACACACAGTTCCTCCACTTGATTTACTGAAAATGGTTTAAAAGACAGCCACATGGTCAGCTGCTATTGTTCAAACGCCTTCATGTCTAGAGAAGACAGCTGGAAGTGACTCATGGGATTAAACTGCAGCTTCTGAGACCCATAACTGTGTTCTTTATTATTTTGGATAAGATTTATACACGTGCTACCTATGGTCAAAGTTCAGTCTAGGAATTAAAATCTTTAAATCAACTTTTTGGAAAGCCTCTCCTCTTCTGTTTGGTTTCCACTCTATTTGTTTTTTACTTGTAAATTTGTGACATTTACACCTACCCAGTAGCAAAAGTGCTAAAGGAGGAAACTAACTGTAAAGAACAAAATAAGAAACCACCAACCCCCCTATAGAACCTTTTTTAAAACAGACTTTCACTGCACTTGGGCATGGAACAAAAAGCACTCAGAAGCCTCACACTGTGGTGGTGTGCATGCACCTAATTCCAAAAGATTTGACAACTTTCAGATGATTAGCACAGCTTGTGTGGAAAGCTTCCAAGACATTTTTGACTGCGCCTCATATCAATCCAAAATAAAGATTGTGTGAATCCAAAATAAAGATTAAGTTCCCTCTTACCAATGTTAATCACTGCAAACCACCCTTCCCTAACTGGAGCTCAGGAAAGTCTGCACTGCCTATAATGAGTCTCTGTAAAACCATCCTACTCTGAGCCTGCTCACCTGCTAAGACAATCTGTCTATTCAGCACCAGCCTTCCTCGAAGAACTGTGGTTAAACAAAGTGCTTCAGTAAGCTAATTTCATCCAAATTCTAACATATATCGTACACAGTGTAAAAAGCAGTACAAAGAATTTAGCATTCATAAGAATGCAAAAGCTTTCAAAAAGAGGTGTCTTACATGCAAATAAAAGAAATCCAAGAAATACATTACCAGCTACTTATACATTGTAATTAAACACTTTTCCACCTAGAATGTCTTTTGAATATCAGATGTGTGGTTAAAAATGAATATACACCTTTCTCTACAAATCTACACACTTTCAAATATAAAATCAAATTACTATTCTAATGAGCTCACCATATTTCCATGCAGGTACATAAAAGCACATTTTTATATTTGCAGATTACTGAGCAGTTTTAAATTGTGGTACAAGCCTATTTACAGTAAATTTAAGCCTCTGGACAGCAGACTTGCCTTTCTCAACTACCTTTCACAGATTTCCTAAAACAAGTCCCTGGACCTCAAGGCTTCCTAGAACCACCGAATGCTGACACACCGATGCCACCCTTTGTCTACCCTGCTGGATCTCACAACACAGAATGTTTTTAACCCAGTGTTCTGCACCTTTTATAAAACATTATTTTAAATGTTTGAAAAAGGAAGAATCATCTTTAGTGTCTGGAGAAATACATTGCAAAATATTCTGTGTATAAAAATGAATACACCAGTCTCTTAACAAGCAGAATTCTTACGGATTGAGCCAAACAGGATCATAAAAGCTTTTGGCTGCTAATGTTGCAGAATCCCATCTGGTTTCATGGAACAACTTATTTTCCTCTCCATTTAAGCTTCCAATAAGAAAATTTTTTAAAAAATAGAAAACAAAGAAGAGACCTTTTCTTATGTATGCAAATTATATCCATAAGTTATTCCAAACAGGGAGAAAATATTTCAATCTTATTACAGAACAAACAGAAAAACAGAGTCTAATTCTTGGCATACAAGTTTCACAGTAAACAGTCTGCATAGCACACAGAAAAAGGGTAAGAAAGAAATCTTAAAGGCCAAGTTTGTAAGAATTCAGGTGACCATCGATCAGACTTTGCCTGGTTAGCTGGATAAGTAACAGCATAGCTGACCCCACACACACTCGTTTGTTTTGTGGGCTTTATTTTTTTTCTTTTTAAGCCCAACACAAAAATCCTTTAGTGGGGGAAAGAAGATTGCTCTTAATACCCCAGAACAAAAATTCGGAGTAATCCATGTTTCCTCACTCAAGCATTCATTGTTAGTAAAGTCGGAGCAGAAAAGCTTTTTCAGCAAAGTAAACACCATCACAAGGAAACATCTGGCTAATGGGGATATGAGCCTGAAACTCAGTCCTTTTATCTGATGCTGCTCTTTAGAAATATTTTCTGTATGTAATGCACAGCTCTGGTCCAATAAAATATGACTAAGAAGACTAAAGGGGTTTCTCTACAATGGAAGATGGTATTTTATAGAATGCACTTACTGTAGTTCATAAATAGTAGGTGTACTCTGTTTTTCCCAGTTTTCAGGGTATGCTGAACGGCTGCTGAAAATAAAGGCTCACATTATCTCTGTGCTAAATCAATTCTCTGAATAAAGCTGTCAATTTTTCTTTGTATTAGGAACTGATTGAAGTATTCCTATTTAGTATGATGCCAATATCAGATCACCTTTCACTTCACAACTTAGGCTTGCTACAGCCTTTAAGAAATCACACAGATATTTTGTATGCTGCATAAATCAAGGACTTACAAAATGTATTACCTGACATGATGACAGAACACACACCTCAAGGAAAGCATGAGACTTATTACCCACAAAAAAGAGGGGGTTTTAATACTTTTTAAAATCCTTGCATGACATATCAGAGTAGACAGAGAACAAGTAGTACTTTAGCAGTTATGAAATGGGTAAAAAAGGAAATTTGGTACTTAAAAAAATTCCTACAATCTAAACGACTTGATTTTGCATACACATATTTTAATTTCCAGGAACTACAAAGCTACAACATGACAGGTTGTCATGTGTAATAATATTGGTAAGTCAGCACTGAAGTGGCTATTCTGCAATTGTTTTTTAACATAATAGTAATTGATCTTATTTTATAATCGTACCAATTAAAGAAATAGTAAGGCTCAAACCTTAATTGCCAAACACAGCAACACTTTGTAACCATTAGATTGGATTAGTTTATAGATCAATTTAGCTTGCTTTGAAACTGCTGCCAACAAATTTTTAGAGCATTAACTTGCTCTTGATTTAAAGATCAGCAGAGCACTAGAAAACAATTATGCATAGGTTCTAGGCATCTCAAAACAGAGTAACACTTTCCTGTTGAAAACTACCCTAAGAATGTAAAATATCACTGCACAAAAGGGGGGTGAAGGCAGAATAAAAACAAGTATTACAAGAGAAAAGCATCGCCTTTCCCAGCAGAAACATTCCACCCTTGAAAAGAAACCCTTAATCAGTCCTTACTCCTCCAAAGCAAGAATGTAATGATTGGCCAACAACATCACCTCACAGATAAAAATGTTAAACTGAGACCAAGGTGCTTTAATGTAATCCACTAATGATGTAATAAATGATGAAAAAAGTCCTTGGAATATTGCTATCATTGAAAACACACCCTTTCTGGTTCATTGATCCCATTTGTTACTCATTACATCAATTTTTAGACACTTTTTTCCTGTTCAGTTTATGCTAATAAATGTTGGTGGATAAGATTAAAACAAAGAGAGATTTACTTGCAGAGTGATATTTTAAGAAAAAAAAAAAAAAAAAAAAGAAAAAAAAAGAAAAGAAAAAAAGGATTGCAAAGTTCTTTTCCTAGTAACACCTTTAAACCTATGTGATCATAAATACACATGATGCCAGGAACAGCACTGATGCCTGACAGAGAACTCTTTTTATTATTGACTTAAATATTTTAATATTTATTATTATTTATTCATGACTGCCTATTTTTCACAAGTGACATTATGCTATTTCCATCAAGTTGGAAGTGTGACCCCTTAATTCCTGTCCAAGGGTTATATCCTGCACTAGTGGAATAAATGTTCCCTGTTGCAATTTAGGAATATTTTTTCTAAATATTTCACTGACATTATTCCTGAGGAACCTTAGTTATTGGAGACCTCTTGCCAGGTTCTGCTGTTCTGTCACATGGTTTCAATGCTTTAAAACTTTGGGGTTGTTTCCCTCTTCAGTTTGTATAGGCATGCCTCCACTGGTGCATAAATTCAGGTCACGAGGGTATTTTAAAGATAATCCTCACTAACAGTGCTTTTGTTTACATTGCAGACTTGCCTGGGAGGACACACACTGAATTCTTTTTGGATGAATCTACACCTCAAAGGCAAGAGTGCACAGCGTGCTCAGAGGATGGAGAAGGCCTTGGAAAAGCTCAGGCTGAAGGAAACTCAAGGCACACAGGACATCAGGGACTCAGCACCACAGATCTCATTCCACAAAAGCGGTTTGATGGCGCTGCTCTCATTGCATATCCAAGCATCCACTTCAAGCATTTCTCATGATTACTTCACTGAGCCTCATAATGCTTACGTTTCTTTAATATTCATTAAAATAACTCTGTGTCAGCGCAAAGAAACTTCCTCCACACATCCCAGTTTCCTTGATTTTTTAAACCTTTCTTTACTCTCTTCTTCCCTCTATTGAGAACTGCTAGGCAACTCTTCAGCAAACTAAATTTGGTTCAGTAACTATTTTACTAGGCCTTCAATCTACTTACTGATCTTCAAAGACAAAATGGTTTGCAAAAAGACTGCCTAGCATGAAGTTGCTAAATTCTTTTACTTCTTTTACTACACAAGTTCCCCTGTTCTTCAAAGGTGCTCCCTGAATCCCAGAGAAATGACGAACACCCCCTTTTGAGCTGGGATCTGAGTAATATGATTGTAATGCAATTAAATTCATCTTCTGGTAAACAGTTTGGAAAACACAAGATCATTTAATGCTAGACAAGAGACGTTAAGAGCCTAGCTTTCACTTCAAGGATTGATTTTGAAAAAGAGTAGTGGGAGTGGGTTTCATGCTGTCATTAGAAGAGTGGATTTGCTGATTCACATGGTGAGATCCTGACAGCCACTGAAGGAGAACAGTGCATTATCACGTACATGCTGTACTTGTGAGAGCAAGAATTTCATATGGCTAGAAAAATTCAACCAATTAAGTAGTAATCCAACTGACTGAGCAGTAGCAAATTAATTACAAAGTGCTGGTTCACACCAACACAGATGCTTTCATGATGTAACTCACTGTGACAGGAGCTACAGAGCCTTGAACTAAAGTATGGTAACAAAATGTTAGTAAAAACACTTGGCATTTGTTACAAGACCATTTGAAGTTCTGAACTCTGATTAGCTATTACACATAATATTAGTTTTGCATAGTAACAGTACATTCTTAAATTCAAGTAGTCAAGTATGGACTGTCAATAATCAAAAAGGATCAGGGCATATCAAGTTAACCTTTGAAATCAAATGTTCCTGACCTTTCTGAAAGAGGAGAGTGGGAGACTTTCTTGGTAGCACCCTTTTTTTGCTTTTTTAGTCCTGTGACCTTCTCTCATTATCTATTTTGTTTCTCAAAAAACCCACCCGAAACCAAAACAACAGGGAAGGGTGCTGCAAAGTTTCACTAGTAGGCTACTTGGCAAAAGTTAAAAGAAGCAGACCAAAAAGTATAGGAGCTACAGTTGTAAGGATTTCTGAAAAATGGAAATAAGGTAGGACAGAAAGAACTACATAAATGTATGACAGGAATTAATAATAAAAAGAGTGATTTTCCAACCAAGTAAAACTTTTAAAACAAGTAGAACTTAAAGCAAACAAACAAACCCTTCCCCTCAGCCCCACCCCTTTTGAGATTAAACACCATTTCTTGGCTTAATAAATGTTTGCTTTTAAGGACAAGCATTTTGAATCAGCATTACTTTTCTTTCTTATTACCAACAAAATGATATTTCCTAGTTAAAGCTTATAAGAGATAAGCTGCTTTCCAAAACAGTTGCACAGCTGTTTTGCAGAAGCTCTGAAGTGCAATGTTACCATTGCACGAATTACCACATCAGAATGCCTGTCTGCAGACAACTAAGCTGAGCTGTTATGTCTGGTCTTTTACAGCAGCTTATCTTTCATATTAGTAAATAAAACACCCTAAGCAAATTACAGTTAGAGGGCTGAGATTAAAAGAAGGCTCCATTAGATGACATCCTCACACTTAGAAGTGCACTTGCTTCAGGTGCAATTGCCCAGGAGTGCTGAGGCCATGCAGGCTCAGCACAGCTGCAAGTGGTAGTTAAACACAAGGTTCCTATGGACTTTCCTTCTCAGTACTAGAGGCACAGCTAGGAAATTAGCATTTGCACATGGACTCCATAGCCCCCTCTTCAGTCAAGAGACCTAGAAGGCAACGCTTTGGATGTGAAAACAGCTGCATCACATTTCAGCAGAAAATGCTACACTCTTAAGCCTCACCGGGCATATTTAAAGGAAATTAATAAATATGTAGGAGTGCAGAGTGCACAGAAGCAACAGCACAAAACACCGAGTGGGGCGTAAATTCCCTGAGTCTCTTTCGGTCATTCTATTTCCTTTCAAGTTACCACTCAATGCACACACCTACGGTAACATGGATCAAAAAAAGGAACATTTCCTTGTCTGCTTTTTTCCTCAGCCACAATGAACTTGTAAATGCAAACTGTCTTGGAGCACCCCGACAGAACTCACCAATTATTTTAACATCCTAAATGTAATGGGGGAACAGCACTGAAGTCTGACAGCCACTAGGCCCACAAAAAACAACTCCAAAGCAGCCTTTTTGCACAGATACATGATTTTGTGCAATATATGATCCTTGTACCAAATTCAACATTTTTAGAGCAACTCAGACCTGCAGCACCTGTGGATGTTGGTGACCTATGCCTGTTCACAGAGGTGGGAAGGAGAGGTGAACATGCAGAGATCCCCTCAGTAGGTTTTATGTTCACAGAATGGTCACAAATGTTCTAAAAGCAAGAGACAACTAATGGTTGAAGCAGTAATAAGGGGGGGGGGGGAAATTAAAAATCCAGCATTTTGCTAATAGGAGTCTGTTCCCATTTCCACTCCTTCCAATAGGTCTTCATTCAGACCAGTGCCCCCATAAGGGAGGAACAGAAAGAGACATTGCACAACGAAATCTAACACCAAAAAACCAAGAAGGGGAACAATTATCAAAATAAAAAACTAACTGCTGTTTTCAAAAAGTGCTTACTAACCACATTAGAGAGCAAAAAAGAAAAAGATATAAGAATACTTCCCTCGGATTTGTGGATGCAAGAACAAAGCAGTAGGTTTAAACAGCTTCCCATGACAGTAAATGCAACCCGTAAGATAAACATAGCATTTTATGTAGTTCAAAATAAACAAACAAAAATAATCAGACCAACAAGATCCATACCATTCAAGGAAGTCAGAAATGCAGACCAATTTTATGTAAGAACTTAAATTTTCTTTGGTAGAAAGTAAATTGTCAACTTAAAATCAAATGTTTCATTTAAATAAGACATAAAGCGAACCATGATAATTACAAAATACTTACACACAGCAAAACAGTTTTACAAGTATTATTTTCAAGAGCATAGTTTTAGATTAGATATCAGGAAGAAATTCTTAACTGAGGGGGTGGTGAGGCACTGGCACAGAATGCCCAGGGAAGTTCAGGTCTTCCCACGCCTGGCAGTGTTCAAGGCCAGGTTGGATGAGGCTCTGAACAACCTGGGATAGTGGAAGGTGGCCCTTCAAAGGCCAGGAGGTTGGAACTGCATGATCTTTGAGGTCCCTTCCAACCATTCTATGATTATTTTAATTACTGTATTATCCAATGCAAAGTAAATCAGAAAATTATCTGCCCAGAATTAAAAGGAAAACTTCTGAGAATTATATATTACTGTTCCTCTTTTGTATTTGACTTTTTGTATAGATACTTAGATTCAGAGTTCACAAACAGCCTAAAGTGTCACAGAAAGGGACATGAAAATACTTCCATGACAAACTGAACTATAAGAACCATATAGCATCCTGTAAGAAAGATTTCTTACAGTGTGATTTTCTTCTGGCAAAGCAGGGGAGTTAAATTTTAACTATTTAATAACTGAAAGTACATGACACTGCTCTCCCATTTCAGACAGGTCCCTTTGCTCCAAATACTCCTCTATTAGGTGAGGCCTAGAAGGCATGCTGACAGAACATTTGTGAGTTTTAAATGCTAATGGGTGTGGGGGGAAGCTTTTGCAAGAGCTGCATAGTCCCTGTCCCACAGGGATCAGGTCATCACTGATCAGCACTCCCTTTCCTGAATGAGGGAAGAGGGATTAAAAGGGAAGAGGTGGCACAACAAAAATAAAGTTCTTAATTTGTTACCTATGATACCTACCTATTTACTCTCAAGAATAAATTTAATAAATTATTAAATTTATTCTTGAGAGTAAAACAGTCTTTATACACAACAGAAGTATATAACACATTTCATATTAACAGTCTAGTAAATCAGTGGACTGTCCCTTAACTGTTTGCAAAATACAACTTTCAAGAAACTGATGCACAGGAAGTTCCACCTGGACATGAGGAAGAACTTTTTTACTGTGCTTTACTGACCTCACACTGGAACAGGCTGCCCAGAGAGGCTGTGGAGTGTCCCTCACTGGGGATATTCCAGAACCAGCTGGACACAATCCTGTACCATGTGCTCTGGGATGGCCCTGCCTGAGCAGGGAGCTTGCACCAGATGACCCCACTGTGGTCCCTTCCAGCCTCACCCACTCTGTGATTCTGGCAATCATATGCTCCTTAAGTATCTGGAAGAGCAGTCTAGTTTATTAAGTAGTGTAAAAATATTTGCAACCAATAAAAAAACCTCGGCAACAGAGATACCATTTTACCACAGTGCCATATCCACTGGACAATGGATAAACAAATTCTAAATGAAATGAACAAAAAAATAAAAGTCTCTAGGATGGAAAGACCATCAATGAGCATATGTCAGTAAAAAAAACCCAACCAGGGCATGTTATATATTTGAAGTTTTATTGATGGAAATGCAAATATAACCATGGCATAAGCACAAAAACGATTTGTAACATTTCATTAAAAGCAATTTCTTAAAAACATCTGCAATCATCTATAACAAATACATTGACCATATGAATCCTCGTATCTTTAATTAAAACATTCTTATAGAAGTCTATTATAGATGGATAATAAAAACCCAATGTCGAACTGTAATATAAAAAAATGGCAAAAATTGCCTAAAACAGGGAATCTAAAATCAGTAGGTATCTCATGTATCTGTATTTCAGAAGTGCTGATTATACTTTCTCTGGAAAATAAATATTCCCATTTGCTGTCCATTTGGTGTCCCCCCAAAAAACAGAGGGGCTTTTCCTGTGGCTAATTATCACCTAAAACTCAAATGAATGCAGATGTTTATTGTTAACAGAAATATTTTTTTCTTTAAATATGCTCTCCAGTCACAAGATTCAATTGAATTCAGCAATGTGCATACCTGAGGTGCTAAGTTATCTACATTCAGTTTTCCTGGAAGAGATACTAAACTGAAACAAGTCAATATAGGATATTTTAGCTGAACTGTTCATCTTCTTCAAATCATTCTTCCTTTCCAAGGAACTTGTACACCTACTGACAAAGGGTGTAAAAGAACACCCCACATCCTTTATTTATCTCTCGTCTTCATTGCTTGCATCTGATCTGTTAATAAAAAGAAACAGCTAGTCTTAACACAAGACGAATTCTTGCTATACTTTGCTTTTTGAAAACATAAAATAGATATAGATATTTTGCTGCAGTTACAATAGATATTTTGGTGTAGTTACAAGAATGGGGGACAATGCAGAGTTGTTTTCAACTAGATCTCTCCTCCACTTCTGAAATTCCTGAACAGCCAAGTGGTTTCCCCAAATGTTGCTAATTAAACAGGAAGACTCTTCCACCTAAATCAATTTTTATCTTCTTCAAGCTTATAAGATCACTTGGATGAGAGTAAGACCCGGAAGTTTATTTTATGAAGTATGCATTTCAATGCCTTGTACATACTTTGGCTTCCACATAACTGAACATGAACTAACTGCCCAAGAGCAAAAGATTTAAAGTTTGGTTTTGAATAACTCAATGAAAACTTTGCTCTCAGTAGCCACACTTCTCCATATTGCTGCCTGATTGCCAGTTCTCAACTCTCTTCAAACATTTTCATAGTTACCAGAAACAACCAGCAACCCATTACAAAATGTGGAAATCAGCAAACTTTCCCCCACTAAGGGGGAATGCTGTGAGACAGGTTAGTCTTACCCTACTGATGATGTGCTGTTGCAGTAGCAACCCCATTACAAAATAGGAAAATAGCCAACTCAGCCTTCACTAGGCAAAAAAACCCCCCCAAAAACAAACAAACAAAAAAACCCCCCCAACTTTCTGCACCCACCACCCCAGTTGTGAAATGGATCTGCAAAGAGAAACTCAGGAAAGCTTGGCTGCTGACAAGAACTGTGCACTCATTCACCAGGTGTCATTTCCTGCCCTGAATTTTATGGCATCCCCAGGCTGTGATTTAGGGACTACCATAACTACAGAGTTTTTCCAAATATTTCCATCTAGTGCTTTAGGAATGAGGAGAATCAGAGTAAATATTTGTTCTTGAAATACCAAAGTCGTCAGGTATTAAACATGTAATTGCCAAACTACACGTGCTCAGGTAACAGTACAGTTACAGAACAGTAAACTCAACCCCTCCTAAGCTTTTGGGTTCACTGAACCAGGGACTTAAAGGAAATTTTCAGATAGAGCCCATCCATGAAGAATTTAACGCAGAAAATTAAGAAGTTTAACAATCCATGAGACATGAATAGCAACAAAGAGCTACAAGACAGACAGCAGAAGCATCTGCTTGCTGTACTTAAAAAAGATCTACATATGTAACTTAAATATTTTGTCAGAAAATATTTAGACAAGCTTTGGAGATCCTTTTAAGTAGCATGAAGCTAAGCACAAAACCAAATTTTTCATTGAAACTTAAAAGGTTCCTCTGAGATAAGTAGAAACCCTGAAAATCACAAGAAAACATTACCAAGCCAAAATTATGTCTGAAATTAGGAGGAAGTACACGATTTGGAATCTGCCTCTATGACGATAGGATACAGCAGAGCTAAGATCCTGGTTCCCCACCTCAGAATATTTTAGCTGGTGGAGGATACACCAGTGCTCTTCTGCAGGGCAGGAAATCTTTTTGTAAAGACTATTTTTGGCGAGCATCCCTTCCTCTTTAAACACGGCCGAATGTTTTTGTAGTCTACAATAACCTATCTTTTTCTAGTCAGCAGTACGAGTGCAAGCAGAAAGGACAGTCTGGCGTCCCTAGATCAGCGGGGATGAGTTAAACCGGGGCCAAGGCTGGCTGTTACCCTCTGGAAGGAGGCCCTGTCCCTGGAACAGCACTGACACCCGGCGGCCAGCGGGGCACAGCACAGGCCGGTGCTGCAGCTCAGCTGATCCCGCCCCACCCAAAGCACTCCCAGCACAACAACAACAACCAGGGAGCTAAAACTGGGAGGAGTCTACCGAACTGTGCCACACGTCACTAATCTACACATTGGGCAGGAGGACAAGAGAGCAGAGCCTTACCAACACACCACAGAAGGAGACACAACATCTGTACCGAGTGTGTAATTAAAGATGCTGCATGTCAGACATCATCCAAGCTGGATCTGATCTTTTCCATGCAGTTATGAGTGTCTGCATGTCCTATAATCGTTATAGTGTAAGATGTTCTTATTTTGGCTCTAGATTAAAGAACTGGAGGTGTTTAATTAAAACCAGTGTATGTGTTGGCATCCTTGGCTTATTTTCTTTCACTGTATCTTGATACATAATGTTAAGTTCTGTAAATCTGCGATAGGACAGTAAGAATAAATTAAAGAAGAAACTAAACTACCACAGTGAGTAATTGAAGTGTGGGAGCTGGTAGTGTTTAAATTAAAGTGTTACACTGTTTGCAAGAATGTGCATTAATATTTCATAATACACACGTTTGTCAGGGAAGTCCACATGATGTTTTGTGCATATTAAGGAGGTAAATGAAAGGCAAATATGAGATAGAGCATTAGTACTCACTGTGTAATTTGATCTGACAGCAGAAATGGACAGAAAGAAAACAAAGGAAATAATAAAGAAAAAACTTTACAAAATGAAAAAAACTTATAGAATGAAAATAGAGCAAGAGCATTACAGATTATATACCTTGGAGCCAATCCACACCTTCTTGTAATCCTTCTCCTTTAAGAGCATCACTGGCACTGAAAGAAACAAATCAAATTACAAAAACATTGCAAAAATACCAGTTTTAGTTGAGTCATCACTAGACTTGTAACTTACAGAATTGCAAAGTAGCATCAGGGACAGTTTCCTTAAGCTTTCTTCACATGGAGAAGACTGCTTCTCAAATGATATAGGGTGCCTCCCCCACAGGGAAACACCTGATGATGTGATCTGTTTTAACTCCAGTTTCAAGGCAGAAGGAATCATTCCTAGAACACGAGGGGTTCTGGGAGAGCTCCCACACGAGGCAGACACATTGCTCTGCAGCACCTCCTTCCTCAGACAACGTTGTACAAGATGTTTACTCCCTCCAACAGCAGCCATGAATCATAGAATCATTTAGATTGGAAAAGACCTTTAAGATATCAAGTCCAACTGTCCTCCCACGCAGTTCCTACACACAGTGAGAATGCTGGACTACAGCACGGAGGAATTATGTGTGTGTGTACACACTTCCTTGTAACAGCAACCCCAGGAGTGTCTGTTAATGTATCAAACTATTATGCTACACTGAGAGCAGTGTAAATCCACCTTTGGAACCACTGGGGGATAACTTCATTCTTCAGTTTATGAAAACCAGCACAGTACTGAATGTGGACTGTGACTGCAGTTCCCTATAAAATGATCTTCCAAGAACCTTGGAAATTCATCAGTGTGATTTCTAAGACAAAAAGCAGCAACCCCAAAACAATGTCCAAGTAATCAAGTTTAATATTAAAGGGTCCAAATGAAAATTAGAGTCTTCAGCAGCATTTAGCTGCTGATTTCACTTTTATTTGTAACAGCTGAGGACTTTAATAGGACAAAAAACTAACTTCTGTAAAACACTTCTGATAAAAAGAGAGTTTTTTTCCTTGTGAACACTAGCACGAAGTCCTTCTAAAGCTTGTAACCTTCAGGAAGAAAAGACTCTAGCTCCTACAACTAAAAATCCCCTCAAACATGACTGGGTACAAAGAGTACAGTGTCCCTCTGAATTCAGATGAGAACAGTTTACTAAATGGCCTTTCAACAGTAGTTTACTGAAGCATCTGCAGAGTGGAAAAAAACTGCGAAGGTTTTATTGTTGATATTCTCAAACCTGCAAGGTAATCTAGCAGGAACCCTCTGATAACACCTGTACTCAATTTCCCAGCAAAATATAATGACAGCTATTCTTCTGATATGAACTCTGCTTTCTGGTTTCACTAGAAATCCTCTATTTCATTACTTGGCTAACAGTTCTGCTGTGAAAACTTTTAAGACAGTCCAAATGAATGCACTGTACATTTAAAACAAGTTTCACTGTAAGTGTTTTAGTACTGTTTTCATGTGTGGAAGCTGTCTTTTATCTACTTGATTTACTTTATACAGTTGTGAGTAGCATGACCGGACTAAAATAGGAATGCACAAAGTAATGCCAATAAAGGTGTAGAAAAAGAGAACTTTACCAGATATGCCAGGGCTTGTCTTTGATGTTTTCTAAGGACAGTAACTGAGAGACCTTCACAGATGACACTGCATCCCTGAGGTCCATCTTGTTAGCAAAGAAGAGAATAGGCAGTCGGCGGTGCTTAATATCTAGGCATGAGCAGAGACAGAACTCTCAGGACATGAGGCAACACTTACTAATCTCTGCATTTAACAAGGTACAAACAACACAGGAAGGTATTTTGCTCACCTGTAGCTGCAATTCTCTGAAGGTTGTATCCTACCAAGATGCACACACTGTTGGGTCACCTGGCCTCTGCTGCATGCTTCCAGAATGCTCACAAACTTCCTTGCAGGCTTTGGAATCTTCTACCCCTTCTCCCCCTACCTTATACCCACACTTCAAGCTGTAGGTAGGAATTGCTGGTTAAGCTGAGGAACAAGCCATCAAGCCACTGCCTACAGACACTGTACATCTCAGCTTAGTGAGGACTGGACGTGTAAAATTGATGGAAAAAATCATTTGTGTTCATTCATAACATCACAACGACAGCTGCACAAGCGTAGCTGGAATTATCATTTACCATCCTGGAAAGCATCCATTACTTCATAGAATTTATAAAATTGGAAAAAAATGCACATGTCTGGACATCTTTTATTCTCCCTTCCTTTGAAGGACTTCTTTTCCAGAAGCTCCTTCAGCTAGCAGTGAGAAGTACAGACCAAAGAAAGTTCACTGGCAATTTCTGCAATACTTACACATAGGCAAACTTAAACCTCAAAGATTACCTCAAAAGACTATATGATCATTGAAAGGAAATAAAGTATATTCTCTTCAAATTACAGATGCAACACTGCCAAAACCTTACCAGCACCAAGAGTAATGCTGAGTTTTTCATATTATTTATAGAAAGGATGATATACAGGATTAGAGAAAACCTAGGTTTTAGTCTATCAATCAATTCTTGATAAGAAAAGAACTTATACACACACCACCATCCCAATGAAAACTGCTATGCAGACTTTTTTTAAAATAGTAAAAAGAAAAGGTTATTTCACATAGGAAACAAGCTAAGGATTTATTTTAAAATGTCAAACATAAGCCATCTGCCCCTGCTGATGGGCAGTGGGGTGATAAAAACCCTTCAAATCCCAATAAACTGTCAGTGCTGAAATGGTTTAAACTTTTAATTATTTTCTTTTCAACCCCCCTACTAAGCCTTTCCACAGAATCAGTGGAGATAACGCTACCTACCCATATTCATTCAGAGATGGTAAGTGCTAATGAAAACACTGACAATTTTCACTATTTACCCTACCTGGAGCTCTTTTTTCCTCTGATATCTTTTAACACAAATCAAAGGCCTCAAAATACAAGCACAGTACAATTAAAACTCTGTTCTGATTCCATAGTTGTACGGCTATTGAATCTCCTGACTGAAACTTTTACATTAATTTACAGTATAATTAAATGAACCCTGGTACCCACAGGTTGCAGGTTACGGGTAAATTAAAGCCACATAAATTAGCTGACATCACATATGCAAACAACCAAGTGAAACAAGGAGTTTCCAGTGTTTTTAAAAACAATTAGAAAGGGGCACAACCTACCCACCCAGACTCATAATGCACACTCAAAGATATTTGCTAGATAAAATTGTGGTCACAGAAATTTATATTATTTCCTAATGTGTAGTATTTCCCTACCACACTTTTCGCAGTTACTAATGGAAAGCTAACATTTTCGAGCTGCAAGTAGTTATGAATTAACACATTTAAAAAAAAAATTCCAGACACTAGATGTGTGATGTGCAATTTTATACAAAGAATTCCAAGTTTACAAGAATTTCAGTTTAGTTTAGAAGCATGTGCTGGAGGTGAAGTGACCCAAGAGTCATCATCTTATCCAGGTAATCTAGAGACTACCATCTTTCAAAGTGCTGAAGAATGAAGTTTGAGAAAAAAAAATATGACATAGTAATCATTAAACAAGCTGTTATTTCAAGAATGCATTGTCCATTTATGAAAGTAAAAATAATTTATCGCTGTGATTCACAAAACAGTTCCAGCTAGTAAAACTTCTAATCCCATTAGTGCTTCACAGGATACATTCCCTTCCACTTGACAACCTCAGGCAAAGCCTGGCAAGAAGACAGGGAACTGTTTTACTGAGGCATTGCTAAGATTTTCAGAGATAGAAATTGATTCAATTCCATTTAAAATGTAAGTAAAACACATACATTTAAACCACTCCAGGAGAATGACAGAGACAGAAGCTTAGATGGGAGAAAGTAGGGTATGCAGGCAGAAAGGCAGGACAGCAATACTAATAAACATATTGATACAGTAAACCAGTTGTATATTGATTCACCTAACAAATACTTTTACTGAACATCATCCCAGGAGAACTTTTTAAGCTCTTCGGGTCTTTTAGATGGGTTATATCAAAATCTGATAAACCAGTGACACTGTTGCTGTGTTTTCCAAGGCAGAGATACACAGCTGCCCTTTCCTGGTTCTCAGGTATGCACTTAGTGGCCAGAGCCTGGTCTTTCGTAACCAGAAGACAAATTCAGGAACAACTGCATAGCACTGACCTGCTAGGTCAGCAGTAATGACCTATTAATGCCTAAATGAAAAGCCTCACCTACGGTCGCTTCTCCTCTGTCTAAACATTTTGACTCTTCTGCCTTTTATAAACCAGTAACTTCTTCAGCAGCCTTTACCTCTCATCCTTGGTCCTGTGTGGTCCCACTGTACCAACAGAATTGGTTTTTACTGCTGCAGTTAATTCCTGATTTGGTACTAAGTACCCTGGCCTCTGTGTAATCCACCTGCAGCCTTTGGCTCACCTTATCCTCCCTTGGACTTTTGCAACACTACCTTTTCGGTGTCTGCATTTGAAATAGCCCACACCCTTGAATGAGAAATTAGAGAATGAGAATAAGGAGGCCCAGTCAGCTCCAGCCTCATTGTTGATGAACTTAGGTGTTATATACAGTCTGCATGGAAAATAAAGTCATGGGAACACATTTGTCGCTATCACATACTACTTTTCCTAGAAATGCAAATCAGCTTCTCCTTTCTCATTTTCAGCATGGGAATCCCACAGGTCAAGGGTCTATCAGTTTAATAAATAATTAAGGAATTACAGGATTGTTTCACTTTTAAACTTCCTAGATGTAGGTTTATATTCTGGTTAGGCAGAGCAACCACCTAAAGTGCTGAAAGTCACAATTGCATATTGCTTACAGACACATCCCAGCAATGTTGGCCATATGGAAAGGCAAAGAATTGACTGATTTCAGATTAATTAAGGTGCAGTCTCATGTAAAAAAACCCAAATCAAACCCCTAAAACCAGGACTCGGATCATGAATCCTCTTATATCCTCTTCCGTAGGGAATTGAAACTGACTGGTATAATTATCCCTCCTTATTTCTGGCTAAAGGAGAGAAAAATTATAATGAAGATGACAAAAGAAAGTTAAATATTACATTGAAGGGATTAGCTGTCTTCATGGAAAAAACAGGCAGGGACACACATTTTTGTATGTGCTGGTCATCACATAAAGCCTCTCCAGCTTCCAACTCAAAGTCTATTCTCTCACAAAACAATGCAACTTTGGATCGATATTGATTAATAAGAGACCAATGCAACACAGTGTAGACAGCTGAAGCATGATCAATTTGTAAATGTGAATAGATAAAAAAGACCCCACAAAGCTGTTGAAGGCCATTATTGTTCTAATATTGATGAATGGCTGAAATATTTGCAAAGTACTCAGAATACAGAATGTGTCAGATAAGGGCTTTTCTTAAGACAACAAAACAAATAGGGACACAGAATGGGAAAAAAGCCTCCTCACCTGGATGATTCAGAAGGGTGTCAAGTTCTTCTTTGGCCACAACCATTCTTAATTTGTCACTGCTATCAATGACAAAAATAATGGCTTGGCCTTCTCTGCATAACATAAAAAGAGCAAAGAGGCAAATTATAGGTTCTCAAACTGTGAATAAGAAAAGGCTTCAGAAGAAACACCAAAAAAAAAGTCTGAACAAACCTGATTTTTCCTCTAAATTTTGTCATTGTTATTTACCATTAACTTGAATCCAGTCTTACTTCTGAAATTCAATCTTTTGGTAACACACATAATTTTTTACACATGAAGTTGCTACCTGCTCATACAAGGCTCAGTCTACACACACCTTTTAGAAAAGCTTGATTTTACTACCCAGACTGAAAAATGAACTCAAAATGCAACCAACTGCTATTCTGACAGTGTGGTCAGGCAGACAAAACCCCCGTAAAGACAAATTTTTATGGAAATTCTGTATTTCCTACACTAAAGTTTATTTAGAGAAAGGTCAATTACCTTTCTAGAAAAAAACCTGTGTCCACAGCTAGGCATATTCAGGTTATTTCAATTTTTACACATCCTGCATAAACAGGATCTCTCTTTTGTTTCAAATAACAGGTAAAAACTTTCTACTATTTCAAATTTGCTGGCAGTATGATCACAGTCACAACAAATATGCAACTATTCAACTCATTATTTCAGGATGTTACTGATGTTTTATGACTTGATATTCCGTTTATTGAAATTTACTTTGAAAACCAAATAAAGTCTCACCAACTCATAACTCACCTGCCCAATTAGAAACACCCACAAAAGGTATATATAATTTATATTTTTATGTAATATTCACTTCTCCTTCATTTTACATTTCTCTGAGAGACCCTTATGAATACATTCTTTACCCTCCAGCACCATCTATCTTTGTATTTTGAAAAGAAAGAGTCCTGGACCTACTGAAAACCAGAAATAACCTAAGCAGCCTAAGACTGTGTGAGAAGGCCCATTCTTTTCTGGTGTGCAGACCTTTAGCAAATAAAGCTTCTCCATATTAGTTGAAAATGCCTAAGCAATTTTCATGAGCATACAGTATTTTACCAGAGGAATCAAGAGTACTGGCATGTATTTACCTCCAAAAAAATAACTTCACAAAGAAGTAACAGTAATAGGGACACAACATGACTTTGGAATTATTTAAGGTAAGTGTACTTAGAGGATGACTTAGAAGATACTTTCAAGCCAAATAGAAGAAGAAAAGTCCAAACTTGAAGGACCCCAAGGCAACTACTTCGACACATGACTAGATTTGACTTCCATTTTGCAATTCTTGCAAAATTAAGTCTTGCTTAACTTTTCAAACTGAACTGCATGTAACTATTTTATTGATATCTTTATTTAATTAATAATATATATTGTTTTTATATTATTCTTAGGAGTTAATCTTAAATATATGCCTACTGCAATGCATCAGAAACAGAGGTGGATACAAGTGCGTATTTCACTGTCAGCATAACCTAAAAAACTCCCTTATTGTTAGGGAGTTATTGTTAAGATGAAAAAGCCATTTATGCCACACAAGGGATAAGTTACTGCATTAAATACAGCAATCAAAAAAATTATTTGCTTATGAAGCACTCTGCTAGTATTTTGAGAGTAGCCTCAGGGCATCAGTTACTGAAATGCAAATCTAACACTCTTGAACAAGGACAATCTCCTAGCCACACATTTTCAATGCTAACACAATTTGCACAGGAAGGAGAGGAAGTGCTAATTCTCAATTAAAAAACACTTTAAGCTCTATCACAACTGATATTAATATTTAATCAATATTATAATCTTCAGAATTTCTCCCTTCTATTTCTCCAAGCTACTTATGCATGGTTTAGTACTGCTTATGTTATCTAGATCAGGATCAGGTATTACAGAATAGCAAGGGGACAATGTAAATAAAGATTAAGTTTTACTAAAAGCTACAAAACCAGAGAATGGTGTCTATCACCAATAAAGCAACACCAGAGAGCTAAAAAGTACAGAGAATTTCCTGTTCAATAAATAACATGTAAGAATTCAAGTTCATTCAAGTTCTTAGTTACATATGCCTTATTCTCTGAGGTTAATGTCCCTCACCTCTAAAAATCTCAGCCATCAGTCAGTATCTTTTAGGTTTTAACTTATTTACCTACAGAAGAACTGAAGAACTGGAAACCTAACTAATCTTGAGCTTTCTTACAGGATTAGTTTTCACGTTCCAACATTTAACATTTCCCATCTCTTGTATGTTCCACCAAGTTGTCCCCAAAAGCACAGAGTAACAATTTTTTTGGAACAGAAAGTTGCATTTACCCAGAATGACCTATCAAACACCAGATGTAAGTCTTCTCTGAATAATTTCTAATCACTAGATATGATGATACTTCTGTTTAAATAAGGTACACAACAGCTAATATGAACAGCAATGCTTTAACATAAATTATAGGCTTACTTGTAGTAGTGTTCCCAAAGGTCTCTGTATTTCCCTTGACCTGACATGTCAAACACTGTGAAAGACAAACTGCAAAGAAAAGAAATGCATGAGGCACAGAAACAAAGAAAAAACCCAAACCATTTTCTTTGCTAGCCTGATGAAAAAAAAAACCCAGATCAACTTGAATCCTCATCAACTGAGACCACCCTCATCAACTGAGACTACTTCCCAAAGGAACTCTGGTTGCACTACCTGCCTTCGAATGATCCTACTCAGTTTTGCAGTCTTATTATAGAAATATTTCACAATGGCAAATGTATTTTTTATCTGAATAAAAGAACTAAACTAATTATTTAAGGTTACATCAAATACAAATTAAGCTTCCATTCAGTTTCTCTCTCTGTCATGCTGGCATCAAATATTGTTTATGAGTAAATGAAATTCAGATGAACCATCCAGTGAGGCCACTGTTGGTTTGAAGACTAACTGCACAAATTAAAAATACCAAGTGAAGGCTACAGAAACACAAAATGATGCTGCCTCCTTGAAATATCGTCGTGTCACCACAATCCTAATCTAAATCTTAGTCTTCATTCAACTAATGACTATTCCTGTTTCCTGGCCTTTGCTCCTGCCACCTTTACAATGCTAATATGCTGGAGCCATCCTTTTGCATTTAATGAGATTACACTGCAATCTGTTCAGAGCACCTCCAGTGAGAGTGCTTAATATAGGTTACCAGATTGAGAGAGGAATATAGGCTGCCACCTCAGCAACTGTCTCTCCTCCTCTGTAACAGTGCCCTATTCTGGAATTCTGAACACACAGGGACCAGATGTTTATACACACTACTGCAAAAAACTGAAATACCTTTCCTTAAAAATTTTTTACACATATCTAATTTTATAACAGCACAAAACACACATTATATTCTACCACACTCACTCCTGGATCATGACTAGGTCTTGTGGGTACTACATTTCAACAAACCGCAATGTCATGTCATTATACCACCACACATGATGCTCAGTTACAAACACACTGAAAGAGGTAATTAAGTCCAACTGTTGTATAAATATCATTACTGCTAATAGAAAAAGAAAGTTCTACCTTGAAGTCTTGAATTTCTCTATACTGAATCCTATTGTTGGAACGATGTCCTGAGTTTGAGCCTTTGAAGAAAAAAGTACAGATTTTACAATCAAATTGGAAAATGCAAATATTGAAATATATTTGAAACATGAATACATGACAGATCTATTTATCCCCAAACTGTGCAATATTAAAAAAGTTCCCAGAAAAGTAAAGTAATTCAGAATCAAGGATTTGTATTTTCTAGGAAATAGGGTGAAAACTATTGGCATTGCCAAAACACAAAGCATTATTAATAGATCTGTCTGATAACTGATTTACTACTGAGCTGGCCAAGGAACCTCTCAGCCAAGTTGGTAGAAAAGAATAGCTCCTTTAAGAAGCATCGATATTGAGCAGGAAGAAAGGTCACATCCCATAGATTACAGAGCTGTCTGAGAAAGTGACATGTTATCCTTGCACAGACTCCTAGAGCCCTTATTCCAAACACCATCCATAGGCAGGTCCAGGAGAAATAACTGCAAACAGATGGAAAAACATTTGTACTTGCCAGACCCCTAATATAGTGCTCCTGGGGCAAAGCAGCAGCTCTTCTTAAGACCACTGGGTTGACTCAGAGCTCAAAATCACCTGTGCACTGAACTTACTTAAAATAAACAATTTTATTAAGTTTGATCTAATGACATTTGTTGCATGCTAGTTTATTTGGCATGTCTTGCAAAGACAAGACTTACACAAGCTGGATGCAAAGCTACCCTCCTAAAGCAACACATTAAATGAACTTAATTCCCATTACAAACAAATTCTATTTCCTCTACTCATGAAGTTCCCCTGGGACCTTCTCTAATGCCCATTACTGTGATAAATCTTCAAGTCTGCATTCAACTCTAGTTAGGAATCCTTTACTGCCTAAGGCATGAAATAAAAAACCATGACAAAAAAGGTCTTAAAAATTACATAAATATACAATTTGCCTGGTACAAAATGGTAGCATTTCCCATGACCAACTGGCAGCAGATAGCAAGCAGTTTATAGTCTTTGTTTATAACTCTAGTCAATTTTCAGTGGAAAAATAATTGTCAGGAATGGAAGAGTAGCAGACTCTTCAGCATGTCACACTTTTGAAATAATGTCCAGTGGACTCATCAGGTAAAATTCAAGGAAAATTAATAATAATAATAATAATAAAAGGCTGTGTCCTGATATAAACAGCAGAAATCAGTTTCCCAGATACACACAGCCAAGATGCACAAGCCTTTGGCTTTGAACATGCCTACCAAAATTCATCTGTTTCTAGTCCATAAGCGTATCAAGAAACAAGGTAATCCTACTTTAATTTTTGCTTAGAATACTATGCACTCCAAGTGGCCTAAAACACTTTTCACTGGATGAATGAACTGTAAGTATAAATGCTACTTATTTTGAAAATTATTCTGCTTTAAAAATAGTGAAGTCACCCTTAAATGTCCATCTTCATATTATTGTTTATTATTTTATATTTTATTATTTTCCTTATGCATTTATTATTTCTCAGGAAAATATTAAAATAAACATGGTAAAGGTAGACAAGTTGTTGTACAATTGTATTAATCCCAACGTTCAACATCACTTGTAACTGCAATCCTGTGGCAATTATTTAAAAGTGACTTAAGTGACTGTTTCAGATCCTGATTTTAGCCATCATAAACTCTTCCTTAGAGGGTGATCTTAAAAAAATGTGCCACATTAACAGTGAGCTTTTTTGTAAAACAATATGCATGTGAATGCTTACCCTAGTTTCAGTAACTTGGAAAATCTTAAATTATATTTTTTCCACTGTACTAGATCACAAGCTCTTCACATCTTTTCCATGGGCACATCCAGCATAACAGCATGCAAACCCAGATGAAACAAACACCCAGCAGTGAACTAAGCAAGCTACTCACATTTGAAGGTTTAAGTTTATTGATGATCGTTGTTTTGCCGCTGTTGTCCAAGCCAAGGCACAGAACGTGAACCTCCTTTTTCTTCAGCCCAAGCCATCCTGCCAGCTTGTCAAACAATCCCATGGCTGTGGCTGGAAATCACAGGGATCACCTGTTGTTCACGGAATCAGAGCAGGGAATGGCTGTTGGAAAATTGCTATGTGTAGGGCACCGAGGGTGGGCATGGGGCTGAGCAGCCCTCACACCTGGAAGGGCAGTGTGAGCGGGAGCCTACACAAACACTGGCCCAGAGGCTGCCCCTGCACATAAGCACACAGAGGCTAAGCTGATTACAGCCAAGAGGCCTCGATACAAAAGTAGACCTGCTGTTTATAGCCCTGTCTGTATCACACAATGCCCTTGATTCACCGGGCAGAAACGTTGCCATCATTCTGAGCAGCCCAAACAGGGGCACGACTGCAGTGCCACCAGGCCTCCCACCAAATTGAGCAAAAAAAATAGGAGGGCCATGATATTTACCTCAAATTGTCTGTAGTCCATCATTCAGACAACAAAACACTATTTCCCTTCTTCAGCACCTGCTACACAATTTAATGAACCCTGAATTAAATAAAGCACCCTCTGTAGATCCAATTCAAACTCTAATTCTGCCTGGTTTGGCCAATATTGACATGTATAAATTAGGAACTCTTCATTCACTACAAATAGAAACTGATTAAAATAGATCTAACAGACACCAAAACATTCACCCACACATGAGGGAGATGGCAAACCTCTACTGCTGCCCAGACTCTGCCCGAAGTTACCTGGCAGTGGCACATTCAAAGGAGCTTACATCATGTGCTCCCCTGCAATACCTGGCTAAAAATACTTTGTGAAGAGGATAACCCTTGTCTGTCCTGAATGAATTCCACTAGAAATAATTTCAGCAATCAGACAACTGAAATCTTTGAGATGCCTTCAGTAATAAAGCATTTAATTCATGTCAGAGGATTTCTGGAGTGGTGAAGGCTGTTTTTTTCTCTTAATAAAATAAAAAAAACCCACAGCACAGGACATCTCAGGTTGCAAGCTTAATTACCTGAGAAAACCACAGCAGGAGGGGGAAAAGGAAAAAGACATCAATAACAAATCTTTGCTCTCATTTTTTCATTACCTGATTACAAAATGATGATTAACTGCTTTTTAATAATTTTAAAATGTTGCATTTAACAAAGTCACATAAGCCATCATTTTGGCTAAAGGATGATCTTTTCTTTTTAAACACAGATCTTTTAAAAATCTATCTAGTACATTTTGATTCAGGGCTGGTAGTGATCTACAGTTACCAGGTTAAACAAACCCAACATTAGTTATAGCAACTCTCTCATTTTAATTCCCTTTGTTTTATGCCCCACTCGTTTTCTAATCCATATATACAGCTCTGAAAGCAGATTAAGGCTGTTTATTATCAAATTAATCTGACAAAACCCTGCTCCAAAACACATTACTTTCTTATCCAATCAAGAGCTTCATCGATATATTCTAGATGATAAGGTCCAAAAAAATAAATGGTAAGCACTTCTAAAATGAAAAAGGAGGAAATACAAGCACTTAAATATAGTTCTAGAGCTTCACTTTTAAATCCAAAAGCCCAAATACACAACAGTTCTTATCACCATTTTAGTTATAGCCCTGCTTTTCTAGCAAATTCTAACAGTTGGAACAGCCATTATTTAGGAACACAGTGGGAAAAAAATGTACCCTTGACTTCTTGGCCTGCCCCTTTTTTCATGCTTCTTCTCAACTGTTACAGCAGTTTTTAACAGAAACAACTGGCACCTGGCAGGATGTTACAGAAGTTACAGGTGGCACAGGTGACTTTTTTTCTGCCCCCCCTTTTTTTGCCAGCTGATATTTTGCCTACAATGCTATGTAGCATACATCAGACAGGTCCGGAAGCTTATTAGCAAACTCTATAAGAAAAGATATTCTTTCATGACTGCCAGATCTTTGTCTATTTTCAAGCCTAATCAACAACAGATTTAATCCATGCTATAGAGAGCAGCCAACAAACAAGCCCTAAGTGATGTCCAGGCATTAGGAAGACCAATGAATTTTTTTGGCAGAGTTGCCTTGTTTAGGTTTAGGGCTGGATATATTTCAAAGGTGTCCGATCCAAAAGAAGGGAAAGGCTGAGTATAAGAACTAATAGCATGGGAAGCGAGAGAATCATTAACCAAGAGAAGACATAATACCAATTAATAAGAGAACTAGGTGACTTCCAGTCAGTGAACATTAATACCTCTGTTTGCTAAAATATAAAAATAGTGAAAAGCTCTGGGAATCGCCGTGCTGGCTTTGTGCATTTGTCGCCCAGCGCCCCTTCCTGCGCAGAACCGTAAATAAATCAATTACCTCGGCTCTGTGGGCCTCTGGCACAGCGGGCGACAGGGCCTAATTCGGGACAACACCTGACTGGTCGGGGCCGCAGCTCCCAGGACCGGCCTTCCCTCCCTCCCTCCAGCAGCACAAGGCCTCGAGACGCCCCGGCAGCCGGCAGTGGCCGCGGGTCTCCTCTCCCGGGGCGGGACAGGGTCTTCTCTGCCAGGGCGGGACAGGATCTCCACTCCGAAGCCCACACAGAGCCCCCGCTCCCGGCAGCGGCCCCGCGTCCCCGCTGCCGCAGCACCGACCTGGGCCCGTGAGGCGCCGGCCGGGCCCGCGCGCCGTTGCCGAGGCAACCGAGACCCCGCCCCTTCTCCGCCCCACCAATCCCGTCCCGCCGCCTCGTCCGCCACGCCCCTTCCGTCCAATCGCAGGGCAGCCTCTGGGGCGGGGCCCGCCCGAGGCCACGCCCCCGGGAGCGGCGGGGCTGAGGGGAGTGTGGGCTGAGGGACCTGCGCTGAATTCTCCGTGTTCAGCGCCTGTGGAATTGGTTATTTCCAAACGCTGCCTCTGTTCCTCGCACAGCCGCAACAAGAGTGGTTGGCTAAATCCGCTTGGGAATTGCGATTAATCCATGAGGAAACACCTGATAAGAACGGCCACCCGAGGTGTTCACAGCATTTCCCCTTCCGAAGCGGGCGCTTTGGCGGAGTAGGGAAAATCTCAAATACACCTGGCACTGGGGCAGTGGCAGCAGCAGGGCTTTGGGAAGGAGGCTTCGAATACACTTTGGTATACATACGTTTTTTTTTTTTTTTCTTCTGCGTAGCACTGTCCCGTCAGACCGGTTCTAGGTCTAGGTAAAATCACCTTAATCACTTAAAATGAGCTCTGAAGAGGAGCACATATGGATTAAACCCCACTCTCTTTTCTACCACATACTTACTTTTAGCTGCCAAAATTATGTTCGGTTCTGTAACAGCGTTGTGGCTTCCCACAGTATGCAGCACTTACCAAATGCTGTCAAAAAGACTCCTCCACTTTTTAGCTGAAGAGCAGCAGGAGTTTCCCTCAGCCTCCCACCTCTGCTGAGGGATTCACAGGATGGAAATGCTGTTCTGTACTCATCCTGCATTGCTTGGAAGTCCAATCCAGTCCCCTATGCTCTGCCTCAGTGCAGTCTGGGATTTCTGTAATTCCAGATTTCAAGTGAGTTTTAGGGTTTGTCTTTCACTCTTGCACAAAGATAAACAATGACTGAGGGGTGGTGTGCACGGTTCTGTTCCCACTTCCCAAAAGATGGTCTGTGCTGCTCCTTGCCTGGAACAAACAAATTTCCTTAATGGAGCTCTATCCCTTCATTCTGAAAAACTTGAAACCAGTTTCATGTAAACTGAACACAGCTTTTAGATTGCAATCCCAATTTCTGCCCTGGAAGGAGGAGAGAGAGCAGAGGAAACAACTGTTTATAGTGAACTGTTGGGTTTGGCAGTCCTTTTTGCTAAAAAATATTGTCAGGAGTTCTCAGTCATAATGTACTTTGAATTGACCTTCAAAGCTCAAAAATACTACCAATATTTAGTCTATTATTTGGCTTTCTAGTTCTTATTGTTACTTAATATTAAGGGTTTGGGGTAAGTTGCAATTGTGATTTCGTGTTTGCCCTATACTCAAGAAGGTTCCAACTAAAAGATGAGATGCCCTTGTAGTGGCATTATGAGCCATTGAAGGAAAAGGCAAGTAGCATAAATCCCACAGCGAAACTCTGGGATGAAGCACTTTCTAAAAGCTAATCAGGCTGTGAGGTGTATATATGGCAAGGGAGGTGTTGTCTCTATCTGAAATCAGTCCATGTCTAAGAAGTAATTCTGAATTCAGTGAAGAACACAGAACGGCAAAGGCATTTGTGCAACCAGATCTAAGATGAGATATTCTTCATAATATACACTGTGTTAAACCTGACCATCCTTGGTGAGAAAGCTCTTCCCCTGTAAAATAAGCAGGATGTAATGGACGGTGGGCATCTGACATTCATTTCCTATTAATCTACACCTATTTCTGTTCAGTTTTGCATTGCTTGCATGTGATGGTATGCAGTGAAAGGCTCATTATAACTTTAAACTTTTTGAGGTAGGGTCTGGTTCTTGTATATGGCATTCACTTCTCTGTGAATAGCCATGCATTGCCCTGGCATTATTTACATAGTATGATCAGTTTTAAAACTGCTTTTGTCAGTGAAAGCTTTGACAAACACTAGAGAAGGAGTTACATGGCTCAGTGAATCACCATGAAAAGGGTGAACAGTACTGCAGAATCTTAACAGCGCATTAAAACCCATTTAAAATTCAGATTCACAGTGTTTCCCAAGAAGGAGAGAGCACTGCTGTTTGGAACTTCTAATGTGTAGTGGTTTTTTCCTGGTGCTGTGAACTGTGTGTGCTTTTTGAGCATAAATGCTCAGTGGTAAGCACAGAAGAACATTCTTTAGCTGAAAAAAACAACACCACCCTGAAGCATCTCAAGTGTTAGAACATATTGCCGGTCCATCTTTATTAGTATACCACCTTGTGTTAAGCAGCTGGGGTTTTTCTGCATGATCATGTATGACAGGCTTCACTGTGGATCATTATCTCAGTAACTTAAGGCAAAACAAACACCATTAACTCAAAAATAACCACCAGTACTGTAACTTTTATTTGCTAATAAATATCTTAATAAACAGGCTTACCCCATCTGTAAGACCTGATAATGCCTCTTAGGAAATCATAGAAAAATAAAATACAATAATAATCAATAACTTGTACTTTGTACAAAAATCTCATTATGTTGCTCAGCAGGTAGTTTTGCCAAACCCCATATTCTTTCTGCAAAGAGATGGCATATGTAATGCAATTCACCTTAAAAACACTCTAATGTTGAGAGCTGAGCATTCTATTACACTATTAACTTGTAGGCATGCCAGCACATGAAAATTTACATGAAACATCATAGTATTGTAGGAATAGGATCATAATAATAAAGAAAAGAACATAACACCACTTTTCAGTAAATCATAACTTTATATCTAATGTAAATTCCCTGTGGGACTGCAAATCAGTAGGGTAAGCTTTTTATTTCATGGATATTCCTACAGTACTGTTATAAACAGGCAAAAAGAAAATGCAGTGGAACGTGTATGGGAGTGTGAATATATATTAGGTGAAGAAAAGTAATCTTGAGGAGTGAGGCAGTCCCAGGGGGAAAGCAATGACACTGGCTGAGATGTTCAGTCTCCCAGAACGAGCAGTTGTAGTGCCACACGAGCTCAGAGTGATGGCATGGAACCCAGAGCCTCTGGTACTGCAGTGCCAGGGCTGCTTTGCTGTGAGATGAGTGGTGAAGACTGAGCCACAGGTAGTTGTCATTATTCAAATATGTCTTGCTTAAAGAAGCAATGGCAAAACAAACCTTAGCAGGGGTCTTTAAAGAAAAGATGGGTTTCAGACTACTGGTAAGGGTATGAGATCTGTGCTGAGGCCATGGTTTGATTTTGTAAAATAGTTTGTGAGTATTATGAGTATTCCATTGTTTTTGAAGCCATCTACCTTTGAAATTGTGACATGGCTGCTTAAATATATAATCTAAAGTGTCTGTCATCAAATATTTATTCATATATACACATACATTGATACATTTTATGGCTATGCTAGAACAGCAAACTATGAAGAGCAGTCATATTTAGTTTTGTACAATCTAATTTCACAGAAGAGACAGAGATTAAAACCCCTTTTAATTCAGATACATTTAAAACCAACACACAGAAATAGATAGAGGCTATCCTGAGAAAACAGACCAACCACGTTATCTTCCAAAATTAAATCAAAGCTAATTTTTGGAAGGTAGTAAAATATTGGTTTTGTATTTTTTTTTCTGAAAGTCAAAGTGGTTTTTTTTTTTAAAGTGATGACAAAATTAAAAACTGTTAATTACAACAAGATCAACGAATGTTGCTTTGCTAGAAAAGAAACTATTGCCTTTCAGTAAACAGGGTTTCACATGATCTTTTAAAGTTTGTCTTTTTTTTTCCTTGCCAAACTACAGGCGCAATCCTGAGAAGTGCAGAGAAGTTCCCGAAGTCAGTAGGATTTATACCACACCAGAGAAGAATGAGCCCTTTTTATATCTCTGGGTTTTCAGTCACGGCACTGCTGTGTGTGATGTAACTGATACCACCAGAGAATGTTGATATTGGCCTCAACAGAAGCAGCTGGAAGGCTCTAGGTAAGAGCAACAAACACCGAATCCCATCAGCAGAGTTAACAGAGAAACAACTTTTCACACTTTTAGTGCGAAACAGACCTCTCAACCTTACTTAGAAAAGTTGGGAGAAGAAATTGCTGCAGAAGAAATGGTAGTAAAAATGCTACACTGCCAATTCGAAGCTAACTGTTTCTTGGGGAGATAGGGAATCATGGCCATTAAGCTGTGAAATGCTTACAGGTTTCCTTGTTAGGAATCTTGGAGTGCAATGGTTTTCTTGAGATAGGGGATTAATGAAAGAATCCAATAAATGGAACCACCAAGAGGGTGTTTGTTATTTTATTTGCTATTGTGCCATTCATTAACTGGCAAATCTCAAAACTTAGACTGCAATGCACCAGGAGTACGAAGCAGCTGGTTCAAAGAGGTGAATGATCAGCTGGGACTTGTGTTATGAAACGGAGATCATATTGCATCATGGTTTATGTTTAGGAAAGAAGAAAGACAGAAAAGTCCTGTTTGTTTTGTAGGTTCTGTTTGTTTGATGGAGATGGTGGTTTCATCCTGAATTTAAATCCAGAAATTTGGGAAATTATCTGGGAAAAAACCTCACAAACCCAGATCATTTCTGCTAGATACTCTATTAGATGTGTAGGTCATTTAGGTTTCTTATTCCAAAGTCAGAGTTGACCACCCATTCCAGAGAAAACAACAAACGCTGCAGCACCCAACTTTTGTACCTTGCAATTTATCTTTTCCATGCTGAAGGTAACCACAGCCTATTTGATCGCATCCCTGAGGTAGTAGCCTTGTCTTTTAGGCTCAGTGCACTCTCTTGTCCCCATTAAAAGAGGCCATCTGTTCCACACAAATCTGTAGAAACCTTTGATTCAAAACCTGTTTTGGTCAACTGACCTCTTATGAACACAGCTGACTTTGGATCATGCCCTGAGGGACCAACCTACATCTCAACCTGAAATGCTTCAACAGAGAAATTAAAACCAACAAAAAAAGCTTTAGCAATCCATTTAAATGACAAGACAGCTCGTGTCCTAGTAAGTGCTGGTTCTCTAATGACAAATTAACCATGGCAGTAGTGGGGTGCAGGAGAGAGGAGTCTGTTTGGAGAGCTGGAACATACCTATAGAATGTATGACACTGGGCGTCATCCCACTGCCATGGAAGTCACTAACAAACTCTCATGAATTGTGGTCACAGCAAGACCATTGCCTATTGACACAGAAACTTTTAATTCCTCACAGTTGCATCACTGTCCCAGGAATTACTCCATCAAGATGTTCATTAAAATCCTTCAGCAGGATTTGGAAATATGGGGTGTTTTAGAGCAGAACCTTTCCAGGACAAAAATGGAACTTCCCAAATTGATATTTAGTAACTAAAATAATCTACAGATTTGGAACACTGGCTGCATTTTGTCTTTTTCAGCTAATCCTATTCTACATAAAGAGACAGTGATGGTAAGTTATACAGCTCAGAGCACACAGCTTCTTAAAGAAAAAAAAATAATCCTATTATGCCTTTCCTTTTTCCTCTTAATAATTTTCTATTAAAGCTCAGTCTGAATGAGAGAAAACTGAAAACTCAGTTTCTAAACCAATATTAACTGGAGAGTTTTACTTTTTACTGTTTATATAGGTTACTCTCAAAGAAGTCAGTATGTAGCTATAAGAACAATTAGTCATTTACAATTCTGTCTGCTGGACATGCTAATATAAATTAAATTATGACAACCGTACCTGTTTTTTTGTCCTAGGCTGAATCCTGAAAAATCAGAAAACAGATTATTTTTTTCTTTCTATCACTCAGAGCATTATGTGGTGATGATACTACAAAAATAGTACCTAGACTGTTTTAATAGGCACTTTTTCATCATCCACAACCAGAAACAAATACTTGGGTTTCAAAGCAGATTTTTCCCAAACCTGATTTTCCAGATTGCGAGATTCAAGGTTTCTTTCTCCACAGTCCCTTGACATGACATAGTTCAGAATGCACAGATCTGCATTTTTCTTGGATTTGTGGATTTTCAGTCTCAGAATTTTGGCTTACCTACCATTTCTGTGTACATGCTGCTGCTGAACAGTTCTTCATTGAATTGTCAGTAATGGAGAGGTGTTAGTATAATATTATGGGTTATTCACAAATTTTAATCAGCTTGCTGATATGCATATTCGAGGTGAATATTGCCCCAAACCTGTAGCATTTCCCAAATGAAGAAAAAAGTCAATAATATCTCCTCACATATCAAGAAGTGTGCAGGAGGTTTTGTGGTAAGTTCAATGAATGAACTTGGCTCCTCAAGGAAACCAAATGTGGTGCTGAAGTTTGGAAAAAAAAAAGGCAAAATGTGTTATCTCAAGCTGTCTCACAAATATTTTATAGGGATTTTTATTTTTGATTACACCTAACTCTACTCTTGCATAAAGTCCCATTTCAAATCAGCCTTTTTGTATGAATTAAACTGCACAAAAATTTTGGACATGAACAAAGTAGAACAGATGTGAAAACTTTAAATTACTTTGAGACCAATCTTTTAAATTCTGTTTCCCCCCTATATCTTCACTGTCAGAATTTGCATTTTTTATTCCAGTGTAATTATTCAGGTATGAAAATATCAGATAATATGCTAAACCTTTCTGGAAGAGAGATAGGTATTTGGGAAATCTCTTGCAGGAAAGGAAAGTAAGGTATATTCATGTAGGATATTTAAAGAAACATACACACAAATAGATTTCACTGAACTTGAGTTACATTATTTTGTATATAAAATATGGAAATATACTTTAATCAAGTTTTTAACCTTAGGTTTTTCATCAAGCATTTTGTTGGTTTTCATTTCTAAAATTCAGCAAATCTTTTTATACTGTATGTTGGCATATCCTTACTCACATTCCCTTGAAAATTTCCCTCATTTTAACCTCCTAAGTGTCTATAAATGGCTGTTTAAAGTAAAAGACTTTATATACTCTGTAAACATCTTTGGTGATTTCAGCAGAGGAACTCAAAACTCTATAGCATGGACTACATCTTCCTAGTTCTGCTGGCTCATGGGCACCTTGCTCCCCCTTTGGGATCACTAATTTCTACAGTAATTAGCTGAATGGAGGAGAATCAGCAGGAAGGGGTTGGGTGAGGTGGCAGCAGAAGGGTGAGCAAAAGGTGAGCAGGCAGCTTTCTCTAAGCCAGTTTGAAAATGATGTTTCTACCAGTGGAGGAAAAGAGAGGCTGTCCATTTCCAGCAAACAAACCAAGGAAATTTGGGAAGAACTATATACACACAGTGCATGCCACTAAAAATTTTAAAAGCCAATAGAGCAAACAAACCCCATTAGTTTTGTCGGTAATAGGTAATTAATTCTGTAGGTTTGAAAAATCTGACATTATGATATACATTCTATTTACAATTCTTTATGTACATATAGACAACTATTTTATAACCATAGCATGTTCACCATATCCTGGTCCATAATCTGAGGAACTACATACAACACTCATGGGTGAGTAGTGTGCACCACTAAATACAGGATGTGATGGTGGAAAATATGTGTGAGCTGGAAGTACCTGGCACTGTCTTATGCAACTCCTTTGGGGTTTTTTAGAGCTCCTTGGCACACTACAGACAGTTCTTCCCTTTAAACCTTATTGTAGGTTTTAGGGATTTTTTTTTCCTTTTCAGTGCTGACTCATTTGTCTCCCCAGGAGATTTCAAGATCATTGTCCTAGTAAGAGTTAGCCCAGCCCAACACATCTTTGCCTCATTCTCAAAAAATAATAATAGTACTATTATAAAAAAAGAAATTATCTCTGCCATTTATTCAGGGAAGATTCATTACAACAGGTGAACAAGGGTATTCTGGAAGAAAATTGTTTAACAGAATACAGAGTTCTTCAACCATGTGCAAATGCCACAAGTGTCTATTCTTAGTACTTTTCCTAGAAGATGAAATGGAAGACAGACTTTTAATTGTGACTCTAACTAAAGAAATGTTGGACTGGATTAGAGGCATGTCCTCCTTTCCACTCCTGAAGGACATATTCCAAGCCAGAGTGAGCCTATGACAGGGAAGTTACAGGTACTCTGTGTTCGTAAAGAGAAATTCTGAGCTGCCAGAGCATGTCCCATAGAACCATTCCATCAGCTGAGGTAAAACACTTCAACAAATGCTACAATTTGCAACAGGGCCAGCTGGAAATGAGAAACTGCTCTTCAATACAAGTGCAAGTATGTTCTGTGCTGCTTTACCTTGCTGGCTGATATGGTCCCATGGGGTCATTCTGACAAGGAAAGTGCTATGGTTAATGCAGCATTACTGGGTACCTCCACAGTGCCAGCCATTCCACATGGTAAATCTCAGCTGATTCTGGATAAAGGGTGTCTCCTTGTTACTTATGACCCACGTTTGGATCCTGTAGGAATCTGTGTTGAAAAAGAAATTAATGAAGCCCTGTGTTAGGCGTATCATATAAAAATAGGCAAGTGGATACTCAGTCTAAAATTATATAAAAATCAAAGTCTACAGTCTATGAGTTCTGTGTCAGAATAGTCCAAGTAATAACTAATACTAATTTATTTGACTTTATTGTTGAATGCACTATTTGCAATTAAAGGACTGCTTTATGCTGGCTGATGTCCTAGAGCATGGCATGTCTAAGCTTTTATTGGACAAACACTGGATTTATGTTCATGGGAAACAAAATAGGGTAAATTTTGTTTGAGAAAAAATTAAATTACTTAGCTCAATTCTCTTCCTTTCACCTCACGGCATCCTGTTGTTTCTCATGTCGTTCCAATGTGCAAACACCTCATGACTAAATTCTACTAAACCTTCTGCTGTGACTTGTTCAGTTCTAGCATCATGAACATTATGAACAGGACCCTCTCTTTTTCACAGATTCAGCCTAAGGATTGGATTCAATTAAGGCATGAGATTCATCTGACCAAGCACAGATGCCTGAATGGATGAGCTGTCACTGAATGCAGAGAAACAGGTTAGAGTTATTTCTTTATCACATCCACATTTTAACACCTTTTCTTTTTTGTTGCTTGCATATCACACACACTTTATTTAGTGAACTTTCAGTGAGTACTTTTAATCATAAAGCACTCTGTAATGTGGGCCAGATTCTCAAAAACAGCCTACTAAATTTGCTTAAATCTGTCAACTTTAAACTCCAGCTGCACACTGCAATATGCAGGATAATTAGAGCTAATTTTCTCCTGACGGAAGTATTTCCTGTAACAAAGAAAGTTACTCCAATTTCACATATACTTTTTTGGCCTATACAGAATTAAGCTCACATTTGAAAAATAACACCTGTTGAGGGTTTGTTTTTGTTTTTAAATTAAAAAAATATGAAAAAAAACCCACAGACTAAAGCAAGAATAGACTTGGAATCAGCACAAGAGCAAATAAAATGTTTCCAAAATGGGGAAAATGTAAATTTGATCACAATAATTATTAGAAAAGTGTCATACTGCACCATCACAATAACAGAAAAACAAGCTGTATAAACCCACAAAATCCTGGATTTACAATGTTATTAACAAATGTCGTCACTCAAAGAATCCCTTGATCTTTCCTTTCTGGTTACCCAAACTCTTGTTTATATAAAAAATATATCTGATTAATAAATGTTTTAATTTTGTTATACTTTTTTCTATTGAAAAAATATTTTCAGTAGTGCGATAAATTTAGAAGTTAATTTTAATGAAATATATCCAGGTTGTGTGCATGTAACAATGTCAATTCTGCATCCTCACTACGAGGAATGAAAAAACTGGCAAAAGAATCTGAAAGTGCACATGCATGGTTTGGGTCAGCTATGAATGATTTTGAAACCCCATTAACAATAACAGACTCATACCTCCTCAGTAACGTATTTAATTGTGAGAAAGGCTCCTTCCACAGATGTCCTGTTGTTGGCCATGGAAGCAGTGATAGGCAAAATGGTTAATAAAATTCTGAAGGAAAATCAACTTTTAAATTAATCTATGGTGTGTTAGTATTTTTAGAAAGGCTTCAGGTTAAGTACGTTTTTCTTTCTGTAAGAGTACCTCTACCAAAAAATTAGTCAGATGTGGGTTTCAGGCAGAATTTTTCAAGTGACAGTCACAGAAAAGAACAAACACTTTTATTCCCCACTGAAGGACTGTGAGCTTGCAAAACTCACGTGCTGATGAGTTCAGTGGGACTCCTCATGCTGGCAAAATTACCTTTGGGGCTACAATAGGACTGGAGCTCCTGTTACTTAAACAAGCTCATCAAATTGGCATTGTAGAACACCAGTGATTCCTGATCTTTAGAAAACTTGCTCCTTAGTTAAATCTGCCTTCTTTTTTTTTTAATGAAATAAAGAAAAATTTACTTAGTGCACTACTGTTATCTCACTTAGATTAATGCAATTATTCCAACATAAAGTGACAACAGTGAATCAGGCCTAGTGTGTCTTACTCTGTGACCTGGTTGGAAGCGTAATTTTTTCTGAGTTGCTTTTCATTCTTTGTCACTGATATACAATGGCAGCCTTTTCCAAGACTTAGGAGATACATTGTGATTTACAAGCTGTAAATTAAGCAGTAAATACCATTATGATTACACAAAGTAGTTAGTTCATTTTGATATACACACAGATTATACTAATTTCCCAAATGCACATTTTAACAGAAGAGTTGTAATGCTTGAGTATATTGGAATGCCACAGAACTCAAAAATACCCTCCAAAGTACACAGAAATGAACAGAAGCATCTGCACAGGGTTACGTGTGACATGCATTGTAGATCTGCGTGGGGTTCCCACAGCACGCAGCCATGCGGTCCTGCCCCTGCTCCCGGGAGTGCATATCCCATGCAAAAGTTTGGAAATGTAGCCCAGCACATCTGTGTCAGTTGTCTGAATAAAACATGGAAGCTGTAAGTCTTAGAGAGGTACAAATATTATGTTAGGCCTTTGCGGACATTTTCTTGCATGTAAATATGGCTATTGAAGGGTTCTAAAGGTAATACCTCGGATGTCCTTTAGAGATGTGTACTAAATGAAGATCTGGCCTGTGATGACCAGAGCTCCATTTCATCAGCCTGCTTTTTAACTTCTAAAAGCAGTTTGAAGTAGACTCAAGGCAACATGTTACCACACTGCTGTCCTGCATCTCCTTTTCTGCCCACGTGCAAGGTGACTGAATCCTGCAGCATGTAACTTCCAGCAGCAGTGGCGTTGTGGTTGTACTGCTGCCCTTGCCTGGAGGAAGAGATGGCTGGCCTGGTCCCATGGGAACAATCCCATCACCCCACCCACGGCTGGCCCTCTAAGGTCTGCTGCTGCTGCTGGAGATGATTCCCTATCCAAGCAGCACCGACCTGCGTTCTTGAAACAGAAAGCTTTTCTGAAGTCTATGTGTCCACAAATGAGCTGACAACCGTGTTTTACATGTGGTCATGGGAATGTTATAACCAGTTTTTCAGTGGGTATTTGCCATGTAGTAGAAGCAAATGCTGAGCATTACACATTAAAAAAAAAAAAAAAAAATTAGGGTGGTGAGGAATCCCAAGGATAAACAAGTTGTCCAACCTAATCTAAAATTTAAACCATAAAAAGTGTCGAGTGCTAAAGTAATTGAAAATCAAGAATCTTCCTAAAGATTTCAAACAGATGACTCTCACTTCCAATTATTCACACAATGAAAACTCGCTACATAAAATCATCAGTCATTTCTGCAAACAATACTAATGTTTTGAGGCACCAGCTTACCAGCATTCAAACTATTATAAAGTAATATAATGATAGGACCCTTTCATTAAGAGATAAAATAAATATTTATGTTAAACTTCTTTTTGATTGCACATTTGGTATTGGAAGTTACATGGTCACAGAACATGAAAGAAGTCAAATACTTTTTGATCTACCAGCAAACTCTAAATACATCGATAAAGAAGCCACACCAGGCCAAATAGATTACTACTTTCAAGTAAGTCCATGAAAGTCTCCCAAATACTGTTATACAAAGTCACACATCCATGCTGAGTTATTAATCAATGTGTAGCAAGAGTCTTGCAGTAGGCCAGGATTTTATTGGCAGAGAACTGGTGGAGGAGCTGTGCAGTGTGATTAAAAATTCCGGTTGGAAGCATTAACATAGAAGTACTTATATAGTCTGAACTGGAGACTGCAGTTCTTGAAGTTGGGAAGAGCAGGAGCGAAGAATGAGAATATTTTTCCATTTTAGAAATGCTGAGGCACATAACACAGTCGCTTCTATTACTTTCATACATGAAATCCTTTCTCCTGTATGTGCATCATGTGTAACCGCAAAGTCTGTAAACTGCTGACTATTCGTCTCTGGTGTCCAATGAGTGCAACTCCAATTCTTCTAATGTCACTGCAAGATAAAAAGTTTCATCTTGGATGCAAGTATAGTAAAGCTTCTTGTGCACAAAAGACTAGAAATATATGATGGATGACTTCTTCTCCAGGACAGTTTACCTTCCTGACCAAGGCATATAAGAAAAGCTGCAAATGCACAAATTTTCTGCATCTGTCAATTTCAGTTTTTTAAAGCCAGTCATTTAAGAAAAAGAATTTAATTAAAAAAATGTACTTAGAACACTGGGGCTGTTGTGATACTAAAGGTCAATTAATCTCCCCAAATCTCAAGGAATAATCAGGAAGGTGAGTTCTAATAGCCCATTTTTAGTAATGTGACTGTAGAAACTGTTTCTCACTCAAACTTGCAAAGGATTGGTGCTTATACACTCAGTAATGCAGTTCTGAGGCAGAAATAACAGAGATTGTGCTTCTGATGATTTGGGGAATGGTAGTGAGAGATGGTCTAAAGATCAAAATAGCAGCAAATCTTCCAGCCTGACCCAGATTTTCCTCCCAGATTTCTGCCATCTCATGTAGACCTGCACTCCAGAGTTGGTAGCTCTTGTCACCCACAGAGCTTGACTCTGGGAGAAATGAAGTCAACAGCCCTCAGAGTTCAGCACAATCCACCAGTTTAATTGTTCTATAAACATCCCCAGCTGCAAGATTTGACAAAGATCACAGAGGCACAGAGGGCAGGAAACTTCAGATGTGCCTTGTCCATTGTGCAAATCCCACCCTGGGACACAGACCTCTTTAGATATCCTCAAAAACTGTATGACGATACAAGGATCTAGTAAAGGAGCCCACAGGATGAGGCATGGCCCTGATGAGTTTCAATCTGCACTTCAAGATATCTGCCTCCGTATCCTCCAGCTGAAGAACCACTGCATACCTCGCAATTATTATGTGCTTAGGCTTAACATGCACGTGGGGGATGATACACAGCACTTGAGGTCAGCAAAAATACTGAGCATCTGAGAAGCTAAAAGGAGTCAGCTAACAGAATAAAGCTTTACAGTGAAGAGTGATCTTAGAAATGCAAGACCAGTGCTTAGCACTTAACAAGGAAGGCCTGATAAAGCACAGAGAGAAGCCAGAGGTCTTGGGTAACACAGGTTATTTGAGGAGAGAGGGTAATCTTTCAAAAAGCTGAAGTGGTATCTAAAGAAAGAAAATAAGAAAGGATGATAACCTGAGATTAGCTGTAAAAGCACGGTATAAGGCAGGCTAAAAAAGAACTTGAGGGACAAACAGAAAAAAAAAACCAACCCAACAAATTAAATAATACAAAAAATAAAGCTCATAATAAATCTCATAATAAATCTTTTTGCAAACTCACTGGGTATAAGAAACCTGCCAGAAAGTTTTTACAGTCTAATGATGATTTGGGTATAAAAGAACATTGAAAAAGTGGCTGTTGTTGAAAGACTTAACCATTTATTTGAGCTCACATTCACTGTGGAAGAAATTGAAATTAATCCTTTGTCAGATCCTTTCTGGGGACTTGCCAGAGTGTCTGTCTGAAGTTGAAGTGACTGCAGGAGAGGTCATAGGTCAAAATGACCCACAACCCACATCCAGAACATGACTGTATTTAGCCAAGCGTTCCAAAAGAACATAACGATGAACTAGTGGAATTACTATCAGGGTTGTGTGAGAGGAGTTATCAGCTGTGCTTCACACGCTTAAAAATTTCTTAGTGTCTGAAGTACGGAGCATGGCACCGGACAAAATGTTTCCAGGGAAGATCTGGGGAACCACAGACCTGTGAGTCTGTGATCATTACAGGGCAACACAGAAACTACAGTAAAGTACAAAATTACGGGATGCTTGGATAAATGATCTACTTGAATCACCACAGCTTTTGCAAATAAAATTTCTATTTTATAGAACTACTTGTTTCCAATGGATGAAGATAATCCATTGGATACACCTCACTTGGATTTCCAAAGGCTTTAGAGAAGATGCCTCACAAAAGCTTTATAATGAAAATGAAAATGAAGAGCAACTTCTGTGTAATATAAGGTGTAACATACTATGTAACATAAGGTGGTCTTTGCGTAACTAAGTAACTGGTTTAAAGACAGGAGGTTAGGAGTAAATTTCAGGTTTTACAATGCAGTTACTGATATAAATCTGCAGAGACCTATGCAGGGATAATGTTGAACATTACTGTTCAACAAATCAGTAAATGGTCTGGGAAAACAGCTGAGCAAGAGGTGAAAAACTCAGCTGGTGAGGCTGAATTGGTCAGGGTAGGAAGGGAAGGGCCAGCCGTGAAGAGTTTTGGAAGGATCTTACAAGACCTAGTGACTTTACCATAATGCTGTAAGTGGAATTCAATGTAGTTGAATGTGAAGGGACACATGCGGGAGAAAACCAGTCCGAACCTTACGTGTTAAATTACTGAATCTTACCCGACTGTTACCTTATTAATAGAGGCAGTCCCAGCATCACATAAAAGATAAGGCATTCGTGGGAAGGGAACAGAGAACAAAATAGTTCCCATCATCATGCTACAATAGGAATCCATAGTTTGCCCAAATGCTTATATATTGAGCGCAGGGTTTGCATTAAAAAATCCCAATAGGGTGGTGTCACAGGTGGTTGGAACAACTTCCTCATCAGGGCTGAGAGGGACTTGATGATATTCATAGCAAAGTAAGAAAATATTTTTGCCACTGATTTCAGTGGTCTGGATCAAAAATAATTCCCCAAAAACCATGCTCATCCCTGGCCTTTGGATGTGTCTGGTGTGGTCACAGAGGGAAAGTATCAGTTCTGGGTGTCTTCATCATACATTTCTTGTGTTGTTTTGGTAAATAACTGTTTGTCTTTTGTCAGCTGAGGGAAGAAAGGAAATGAAAGCAGTGTTCCATACTTCACAATATTTATGTCTCTGCAGCATCCAAACAAATTCAGATTAATTTGTCACTGTAGGGATAACAGATTATATACTTACTCAATATTCATTCTTGAAACCATATCCAAAGTTGTGAAACCTGCTGCCATGAAGTTATTTTTATACTGACCCATTTTTATGGAATCCAGCCAGTCACTGACTGAAACAAACAAAGGATATTCTGGAACTTCACCAGGTGAATCTGGCATTCTGTAAACAAAAATAAATGCAAAGGTTACCAAAGCAGTACAAAATATGACACCCAATTTACTCTGGTAGACATAGTTTTTACTAAAAGGCAGAAGGAAGGAGGCTGAGCTGTGAAGGTCAGATCTTAACAGGATCTCTTTAACCCGTTGTCTAAAACTTATAAATCACATCAGTCTGCCAAGTTGCACTACTTAAACAATACATTTTATTAAAGAACTGCAGCTCAGTAACTGAGGAGAAGGTCTCTCCCACTGCTCTTATTTTTGTTCCACAGAATATTTCTTTGCAGAGCTACATATTCAGGATTATAATAATTTGTTAATACAGTAGTCAAAGTAGAGGACAAAGAACATTTAACATAAGAGGCAATTAAAAAAATTAAACCACCATGAGATGATTTTTACATTTATCTACAAACCCTCCACCCCAAACGGCTCCTTATTGTGATACCATTATGCTACAGGAACACTTTGATTACAGTACTCAACAGCTAAAACTCACCCTGAAAGAAGCAAAAAGAATAAAATCTTTGCTTTTACATAGAATTACATAGAGAAGGAAATAAAATTGAAGGAGCTAATTTAGTCACATTTCTTTTTGAGTTCTTTCCCCTAATATTATCACAACTGAAACAGAAAGGGAAAAAAAATATTCCAGTTTTGGGGCATTGATTTCCAGTCCTCTGTTGTGTGCCACACTTGGGAGGGCTCACAACGTCCATTGGCTTTATGCATTTTGTGTAGGGAAACTGTATGAGCAAAATGCAGAAAATGCACACTGCTGTTTGATAGTCTTTAAGAGAAAGATACCGTTTATTTAAAATGAAAATCTAGACAGTGAAAGCCAGCCAACACTAACCAATGTTACATGACTTAATGTGCAACGTAGGAAGCAACAAAGCAACACAGCCCAGCGTCTTAATGTACCAAGTTTCACCCACTCATATTCAAATAATTAAGTACAGTGATTTTCAGATATTATCAAAATGATAGCGGGAGAAAGTGAAGGACAGGAGAACACCACTAAGTACAAACTGTAATTAAAGACCTACCACGGTCCCTTCCCATTTGAATTACTCCATGATTCTATAGAATAACCGCTGACCTTCTAAGTTACCCAACAACTGCATCAAGCATGATCTTCTAAGTTACCCAACAACTGCATCAAACGTTCTCAAATGAATGGAAAAAAACTTTCCCAAGCAGGTGAACTCAGTAATGGTTTGATAAAACAAAAGTGTTTTAGATCTTAAGCTATGATTTAAAATAAAAGAGATAAAAAGACATTATTCTGATGATAAAGTGATCCATGTACAAGTAGCAATTCACATATATATATATATATATATATATATATTTATA